>JAXFYN010000579.1:0-36492 GCA_036172215.1 Camellia granthamiana
AACCTGACACAGTTGAGGGGTCCAGACCGGATACGCAACCGGCGATCTGGGTGGATGCGGCACATCAATGCCGGTCTCACTCTGTAGGGTAATCCCTTGATCCAACGCGGCTGTCATAACCACTATTTCTTCTGAACTCTGCGTCATCTCAAATCCTGCCCCAGCAAGGGAAAACACTGGCTATTCTGTATCGACTTTCTGGACTCTCTGAACTGAAAGGAAAAACGGACAGCATTTCAGCCCAAAACAGATCAAACACAGACGCAGTCAAACATCTGATCTCTACTACTGATTACTGTTCCCCAGAATCACTGCTCCCAGAACTGAACTGATACCCGTAGATATAACTGGTTCCTCAACAACACTGATACTGATGCCCCTCAGGCCGGATACTCAAACTTGCAAGCTGACATGTACTTTCCTGCAGAGATACACTCTAGAAGCACATAGCAGATAAATGAGAGCCAAAACACCCCTATATTGGGGTAGGGTTTTCCTGTCCTATTTTGTCAGGAGCTAGGGTTTCACTACGCACGCAGCGGTTTCAAACAACCTAATATCGGGTGAGCAACCTATCCTAGTTTGGAATGGTCACTACGGATTTCGATATGCACTAGGTCGAATGGTCGAAAAGGGTGCCCCGGTAAAACCGGGGTTTGTGTTCCCATACTGGCAGAGCCCGCAACCGGTCAGCCTTACGGACATGCCTTGACAAGACAAGCCTCCGGCAAACCGCTCAGGAATAGCAGATGGCCAACACGGTGTCCTAGGCGCACCAATGCACATGCAATGCAAAGAGACACATAAATGAAGTCAAAACAGGATATCACGAGTTCGAGTCAAGCTCTCTAAACTCCCCAGCAGAGTCGCCAGAAACTGTAGACGTCCCCGAACGCATCCCGGGAGGAGGAGTGCGAGTCCCCCCCCCCGTTCTGGTTCGATATTGGGTCACTACAGTTCGAAGGACTCAAATGTCACGGTTCTAAATCTCGAACCAAAGAGTCCAACTCTGGCAAATCGTTTTGAAGAAAAACAGATTTTTTGAAAAGTAGTGCCAAACATGGACTGCTTTGCCAGATTACAGAGTCGCCACCTAAATATTTTAAAATGGGAAATTTAGGAAACCCTGACTCGGTGCCGAAGGCCACATGTCCGTCATCACCAAAGTGGTCTTGGCTCGGGAGCTTGGGTACGATCGGGGAAGGTCAGCTATGAGCACCCCCTTTCGCCCGGTCCGAAAGCCGGCCTCTACTAACCGTGATATCCGATTTTGAAAACGTTATGCGTTCTTATTCCGGTTATTAGCCTAGAATTACTATGTGATGCGCACAACACAAAAGTATAGACTAGATTGCCTAACTTGGAAATAAACATTGCATATCCGTTTTGTCTCGAAAAACGTGTTGTTTTTTTGCTACCCGAAAGTAGACTAAAATACGGATTTCAATGAGTTGTTCCAACTCACGCAATCCAACCTCCACCCACAGGCATTCAAGCAATTCATCACGTAAGCATTTAGCCGCATGGCAAGCATACTGTCGTGGCAAACGTTCACACGCATGCGACATGCTAAAGCATAAAAACTTACATCGTACTCCGTGCCAAAACAATAAACTAGTTAGCAAAACATGCATGACCTAGTTCATGTTAAGTGGCTAATGCAACACAGACATAGATGCAATCTAGAGTAGGCTCGGCTAACCCTAAACATGGCATTTTTTTTTTTTAGGTTCCCCCAGGGTATCCCCCGCCGACCGCGGAGACTAGTCCCTTCGCTGGTTTGTAGGCACCTCGGAGGGTGGGACAGCTGGCCCAGGGATTTAAGGCTGCTCCATGCCCAAGGCGGGATTCGAACCCCCGACCTTGGTTAAGGGAGGAGGAGTCCCTTCCACTCCACCACACCCCCTGGGTTCTAAACATGGCATATGAAATGCGCGAGTAGCACATATTCAATTTGGAAATCGAAAGTACGATGCAGTTTGTATGACGTACCGAGCCCGGTGCATGTAAACAAATGCATGAATGCACGCATGCATTGCATAAGGTATGCTAATTTAAATGTGCCCTAATCTACCATCGTAAGCAGGTAAATAAAAGGGAAGAAAGAAGTGGGGATTGGAAGACATACATCCACTCACACACACTTATTACAGATACGCCCTCACTCGGAGGGACCGAAAAAATATACAATTTAATTAACTACGCAAGCTAATTAATTATTACAAATTAACTAAATTAATCAGATAAATTAATTAATCTAATTAAACAGTAAACCGCCTCGGGATGAGGGCCAAATGCAGCATGCGCTCGGGATTGGCTCGGAACCGCACTGCCATGCACGGATTGCCTCTGTTTCCTCTGCTCTCCTCCTCAGAAAATTGCCAAAGTCCCAGGAGTGCCTCTCAGGGCACTGGGGATCACCACCGGCTGGGGTAGGACACCACCGGCTGAAGGAGGAGGCCACCGGCACCAAAAAGAAGCCATCGGCTGTTTGTTGACTGCCGGTCGGCACTAAATAGTGCCGGCCGGCACTGAATGCCTGTAGAACCTGCAACTCACAGCAGCAGAGGGGAAATCTATGCATGACAATATAATTCAAGCCATTTATGCACCAAACACATCCCTTATCATGTTAGTGACTCAAAGGGGCATGTGCCTCGATTCCCGGACCACCAATCACGCACTTCCATGCATGATGGCCCAAAGAACCAAGAGTGCAATTTTGATTTCAAATGCATGCAATGCAAACAAACAAACAAAGGTGCCAAACCTCCATCATACTTCACTTCAAGAGGCTTAGCATGCATGCTTGTGCAATGCAACTCTAAGCATGTTATCTAGCATGCAACATGAACAATGCAAGCAAGCTAAACATGTTAGGCATACAACCTAAGCAAAGAAGCATGTAAACCAAGCAATGGAGTGGACTAAAACATGAATTAGGCTACTCTTAATTGGCCTAAAATCAGTGGCCAAAGTGCCTAGAAATGGAGACTAAACACACACACACATGCAAGTGTTATGGTCCAAACCCAAGGCATAAACATGGCAACCCCCAAGCACACTTGGAGATACCAAACAAAGACAATAAACACACATTGTAAAGCTCTGAAAATCATGCAAAACATGATGCCAAATCATGCAACAAAACAAGCCAAACAAAGCATGCAAATGGTCTAAGGTTCAAAGCAAATCAATGAGGCTTTGAACCGCACTTAGCACAACCACACATGGCAATACTTAAACACTTAAAAAACAGAGTTTTAACACATAAAACTAAGCCTAAAGGACCACCTAGATGGCATCTAGATGACATGAATCCAAAGGCATGCATTAAAGCCAAAACATGGAGCATTTAACACATACTCTTAAAGCATTAAAGAGGCATGCTAAGCAATCAAACAAACATGTATGAAGGACTGAAATAGCATGCAAAATGGTTCCAAACCATCAAAAATGAAGCAAGCAAGGCATGCTACACTCTCATGCTCTTGAGGCCAACAAGCCAAATACAAAGAAGCTATGCAATGCAAGTCATGGCCGACCAAAACAAGCATGGACAGACCTTATTCATAGTAAAATAAGCATACAAGCTTCATGGATCTAAGTCTAAAACATGCTAGAAATAAAGGCACACAACCTAGACATGTTAAGGGACTATTATGGCATTACAAGGCAACTATGCTAAGCATGCATAAGGGACCTAAACCAACTTAGAAACATGTTATATCATGGCCATATAAGCATGAAAAACAAACCAAACATGCTCAACACACACTTAAGCACAAGCTCCCTCAAGAAGCCAAATCTTGCCCTTTTCAAGGACATCAAGGAGAGGGGGTGGCCCTCTCCTTCTTGAGACTCTAAGGCATCATCTTCACCACTGAAATCCCTCAAGATTTCAGTGGTGAAGAGATCCTAACACCAAAGTCTCGGATCTCTCACAAAATGGCACAAAAAGGGGCCTTTTCAAGGCCTAAGGGTGATCAAACTTGCTCAAACCACCAAGCACTCTTAATAAACAATAAAGAAGCTTAAAAATCAGAACTTTTATGTGTTAAACACCAAGCACAAAAACAGCTCTAAGATATAGAAAAATGGAGTGCAAAAATGGGGTAAAAAGGGGGTAAAGTGATTACCCTTGTAGACCTCTTCAACAATGGTGATCTTGTTGCTTCCTTGAGCTCCAAACCAGTCAAAACCCTCAAGAACAAGCTCTGATCTTTGAGAACACCAAGGAAAGGTGAAAGACTAGGTGTTTAGGTGCAATAATATGAACTAAAACACCTAGAATACAAAGGGAAGAGAGAGATATGATATGTATCTAACCTAACCCTAAAAAAAACCAGAGCTCCCTCTCACCTTTCTCCTCCAAATTTTCTAAGCCTTGAGCCAAGAGAGAAGCCCTTCTCTTATAGGCCACCAAAGCTTACAAGCTAAGTCAACCAAGCCAAAGCTAAACAGCTGTCTAAAAATATCTCATAAAGCAGCTGTAAAGTGGTCGGCAGGGCAAAATGGTCATTTTGCCAAAACAAGTGCCGACCGGCACAAAAGAGTGCCGACCGGCACAATATAGTGCCGGTGGCAACACCAGCCAGCCGGTGGCCTCTAGCCAGTGCCGGTGGTGTGTGAGGATGCCTCACAAAGCATTCCCTGCCCTTCCAAGGCAAAACACAAGTGTTTGGTGCAAAACCGAACACAAAACGGTCGAGTTCGGAGGTCCTGAGGCAAGGCGCGCGAGCCGAGAACTCCGGGAACTCCAAACGAACACAAGCATGGGTAATCACCGAGTGTTCCAACGGTGACGTCCAAGTCTTGAGGACGGTCAAAAATGGGATGTCTACAGCTTTGGCTTTCCGGATCCTCTCAGAATCCCAAAACTTTTCTTGTTCTGCCTGCGTTAGCGCAGCTTGTTCAGTTTTCCCTATATTCACACTGTCCCAGTTCCGAGCGAAATTCTTCGTACCGGCGCTCTCCGGCAATGTGCTCTGACTCTTGGCCCTTCCGGCCACAGCTAATACCTTTGCCCCTGCCGGGCTCTGTTCTGGTTGAAACTCCACAACATCCGGTTGATCATCCAGCCATCCAGTGGCCTCTGCCGATTCCTCATAATCAAACCAGTTGACTGTCGCGCCCCCTGATTCTTGGTCATCTAAAAATTGTAGGTTGGCAAAGTCCTCCTCCACAGCTGTCAAATCATTTGCCCCTTGCTCAAATTCATCCCTCCGGATCACACACAGCTCTGCCTTCTCTGACAATTTTACACCCGAACCAATCTCGCCTGCTGACAGGATGTACTCACTTGGATCATAGGCTTCCCCAGCGAAATTCCCAGACTGTTCAACCCCAAACTCAACAATTACACTTTGTTTTGAAATCTGCCCTGCCCCATCTTCGATGGCCACCACTGTTGGCTCTGGTTGGGTTGTGGAGATGTCCAACATGCACAAAGAGTCGGTGCAGTCGGGAAGGAGCACCTCTGGCTTAGGTAGGTGGGATGGGGTGATATAGATACTAGGATCGTAAGACACGACCCCAATTTGGATGAAGTTGATTCTGTTGGGAGGGGGAGCTTGGTTATGTGGTGGGAGAGGATTTGTTGTGACGTTGGGTTTGTCAGGAGGCGCGATCACCTGTTTGTCAATAAGATCTCGGATCTCGTGACGTAGTCTAAAGCAACGGTCGGTGTCGTGACCGTGCTGTTGGTGATACGCGCAGTATCTAGCTGGGTCATGAGAGGGAGGGAGTGGATTTGGTAGTGGCCTCGGCTCTAGGGGCGTCAAATGCTTCTTCCTGATTAATACCCCTAGAGCTTTGGACAGGGGCATATATAGGGGTGTGAAGGTTCTTTGGCCTCTAGGCTGATATCTAGTGGTTTGGGTATTACTTCCGGATGCACCGGAGAAGGGTGTGGCTGCCATGGGTTTCGGAAAGGGAGGGGGAATGGTGGTGACCATGCTCACCTCTGAAGTTCTTGCGGTTGCAGCGCCACTCGGGCCTGCATTGTTGCTATGGTTGAAGGTCCTCCTAGGCTGTTCCCGATCTTGGTTGATCAGACCCTGTTTTATTGCATCTTCGATTTGCACCCCCATCTCATGTAGATCTGAAAAAGTGGGGAAGGGGAGCACAATCATCTTCTGCATCAATTTTGGCTGGAGATTGCGCACAATCATTCTGATCTGGTCCTTATCGGTGAGCCTTAAAGTCATCATCGAGGCCTTCGTCCTCCACCGGGTCACAAAATCTGATAAGCTCTCTTTGGGCTCCTGCCTTGTCGTTTCAAGATCACGGGTCGTAATCTCAATCTGGGTGTTGTAAGAGTATTGTGCAACGAAGGCTTCAGCCATCTCATCCCAACTCCGTTTGACATTATCCTCCAACTTCGCATACCAGATGGTGCCGACACCCGAGAGGGTCCGGCCGAATAGCGAAAGCTTCTGTGGTCTGGTTAGGCCCATTGGCCGCAGTATATCTGAAAATAGCCGGAGGTGGACCATGGGGTCCCCGGATCCATCGAAGCGATCGATCTGGGGCATTTTGAATCTGTCTGGCAATGTCACGGCCACATCGGTATATCCGTCCTCGATATCCGGAATAGCCTTTACCCCTTGTGATTTTTTGAAGAGCTTCTCGAGCTTGCTCAGTTTCAGTGCTGTATGGTCTATTTCGAACTCGAAGGGAGAGTCTGGGTGGTTGGCGGGTGTATGGGTCTTGGACAGTTGAGGCGGAAGTGGGGGCGGAGCTGGCCCCGTTGGAAGGCATGTGTCCTCCTGGATGTTTTGGACATTCGGCAAGGTGTTCTGGGTATTTGGTAGGACATTTTGGGCAGTTGGTGCCTGCTCGGGTGGTGGGACCCCTGGTGAAGGAGGAACTGAATGTGAAGCTGACGCTGCATTCTGCTGTTGCAGTCTAGTAATGAGCTCGACCTGTTGGGCCATGACTGTGGCTTGTTGTTTGGAGAACTCCGCTTCGCGGACAGCGTCTTCCTGCATTTGCCTCATGCTCTCCTGCATTTGGCGCATCATTTCCTCTATCCCGACTATATTCTGTTGGTCTTGCTGACTGACTGGTATGTGTATTTCTATGGCAGATACTGAAACCTCAACCTGACTGTTCACTGCTAGGGTAGACCACTGCTCTGGTAACCTCTGCTCAGACACACTGCGCCTCATCGGCCTTCTCCTGACAACGGGGGGTAGAGAATGGAACACTGGCTGTCCGTCAACCAGATCCTCAGATCGATTGAGCCGACGACCTCTTGTCCAAAGTGCTTGGGGAATATCTACTAGGTCGGAAGCAATTGTGCTAAAACTGTCCTAGCAAAAAGATAAATAAAGCAATAAGGAAATAAACAACCAGATAAACGGACAGCATAACAGCTTAAATTAAATACACAACACACGGCTGGGCATAATGACACACGGTCGATAAGCTGAAAAATGCACTGTCCTCAAACACTGATCAACATCCCTGAATCACTGTCCCCGAAAACTGAATCTGATACCCGCAGATAACTGATTCTCAAACACTGACTGATGCCCGCAGGCCTGATGCCCAAACTCATAAACTGATACATGCATTTCTGTAGAAACGCACTCTAAAAGCACATAGCAGATAAGTGAGAGCCAAAACACCCCTATGTTGGGGTAGGGTTTCCCTGTCCTATTTTGTCAGGAGCTAGGGTTTCACTACGCACGCAGCGGCTTCAAACAACCTATATCGGGTAAGCAACCTGTCCTAGTTTGGAATGGTCACTACGGATCCGAACATGCACTAGGTCGAATGGTCAAAAAGGGTGCCCCAGTAAAACCGGGGTTTGTGTTCCCATACTGGCAGAGCCCACAACCGGTCAGCCTTATGGTCATGCCTTGACAAGACAAGCCTCCGGCAAACCGTTCAAGAATAGCAGGTGGCAAACACGGTGTCCTAGGCGCACCAATGCAAATGCAATGCAAAGAAAAGAAACACACAAGTGTAGACAAAACAATATATCATGAGTTCGAGTCAAGTTCTCTAAATCCCCAGCGAAGTCGCCAGAAACTGTAGACAGGTCCGCGGGGGGCCTCGCCACAGTTCGGACTCGATTTGTGTCACGGTTCTTAATCTTGAACCAAAGAGTCCAAATCCGGCAAATCGTTTTGAGAAAACAGATTTTTTGAAAGAAGTGCCAAACATGGACTGCTTTGCCAGATACAGAGTCGCCACCTAAATATTTTATTTTGGGAAATTTAGGAAACCCTGACTCGTTGCCTAAGGCCACGTGTCCGTCATCACCAAAGTTGCCTCGCTCGGGAACTTGGGTACGATTGGGGAAGGTCACTTCGTGAGCACCCCCGCTCGCCCGATCAAAGATCGGCCTCTACTAACCATAATATCTATTTTTGAAAACATTGTGTGTTCTTATTCCGGTTATTAGCCTAGGTTACTATGTGATGCGCACAGCATATAAGTATAGACTGAGTCGTCTGAATTGGAACAAAACACTTCATGTTTGTTTGTGAAAATGGTTTGCTACTCGCAAGTAGGCTTAAAATGCGGATTTTGCCACCCTCGGGTGGGCTTAGAAAACATGATTTTGCCACTGTCTAGTGGGCTTAAAACAAACATTTCATGAATTGTTCCAATCCAAATAACCCAACCTCCACCCACAGGCATCCAAGCAGGTATATCACATAAGCAGTTAGCCTCATGGTAAGCATGCTATCATGGTAGTCACTCACACGCATGCAAGGATGCTAAAGCATAAAACTCACCGAGTACTCCAAGCCAAAGAAAGAAGCTAATTAGAAATCAATGCATGATCCTAAATATACAGAAGTACCTAATGCAATACATGCAAAAATGTAACTATAGCAGGCTCGGCTATCCTATACATGGCATATGAAATGCTACAGCTAACACATATTCAACTTGTAATTGAAATACAAATGCAGTTAGTATGATGTGCCGAGCCCGGTGCATGCAAAACAGATGAATGAATGCAAACATGCTATCATACTGTATGCTAATTGAAACATGCCCTAATCTAACCATCATAAGCAGGTAAATAAAAGGGAAGAAAAACGTGGGGTTGGAAGACATACATCACACTCACGCACACTTATTACAACATTGCCCTCGCGCAGAGGGTCCGAATAAATAATATACAGTCCCGAATAGTACAGTCCAAATAAATAATGCAGTCCAAAATATGTACAAATTCCTAATTAATTAACAAAATTAACTAGGAAAACTATAAACTGGCATGCAAGCCAGGGACAGCCTTGATTCTGGTGAATGATGTATGTTTGGGCTGCCTTTGTGCGGAAATCCACTGTGATGCCCCAATTAGCCTCTGTTTTGCAATAATTTTTGGAAAGCGTGCCAAGTCCCGGAAGACTGCTGATTCTTGATTTGCTGCAACAGAGAGCAGGAAAGGGGCATGGCAATGTATTTTCACATATGTATGCATGTCTCGATCCTCATGCCACCAATCACGCATCTCAATGCATGATGGCCGAGGAGTCGAATTGCACAACTCAATATGGAATGAATGCACATGAAAATACAACTAAGACATAACTCCATCACGAACAATCTGGAGTGTCGGTGACTGGGGAATTGAGACACGTTCCGTCACTCGGAGTACGAAATGTACCTCGTTTCCCGTGCCCGGGCTAACTCCTATCCCAAACACAATGCAATATGCATGACATGCATGAAATGCAACTAAGATACAACCTAACATGCACAATGCTATGGAATGGCATACACGATGCACGAGATAACATGGCATACACAATGCGCTAACATACAGCCTAGCATACACAATGCTATGGAATGAAATGGCATACACAATGCATAATGGGTTTACACTAACACAAGTGGACCTCAGCCACACTCATATAAGAGGCCATTAGATGAAAATGAGACAACTCGAGATGCGTGCATGCGTGCACGCAAATCGAGAACCGACCCTAAGGCACGAATGCCACTCTACCAAAGCATGGCAAGGCATGGAATATGGAATATTAGCATGCAAATTTCAGTAGCAAAATACGATGCAAAACAGCCCCGAAACATGAAAACATGGCACCCGATGCATGGAATGATCCCGAAATGCAAAACTAGGTACACGGAATGGCCTAGAGCTATACAAAGCATGCATTATTTGAACATGAGACCTAAATAAAGAATCAAGGAAATCCCAAAATAAGCACATTTACAGTTTTAAGTAAGGCCAAACAGTGAGCACAAATAGGCCTAAATTAACATGCAAAAATGGGCAAAAATGGGGGTAATTAAGCAAGTAGCAGCTGCTGACTTTAAACAAAGAAGGGCCCTTCTACAATGTTGAAGAGGGGGCCAAAATATGATGTTTTACAGTTGATGGCCAGACCCGAAACAGTGCACAAGCATGCTCAAAATATTATGCAAAATAAGGCCAGAAGAAGGCTATAACACAAAGCATACAAAGGGTGCCTCAAACAGCCAAAGACCCTTAATGAAACATGAAGAGGGAGTAAAAATAAGTCCATTTTCAGTTTTGACCAAAGTCCAAAAACAGAAGCACAGGGGGCTAATAAATCATGCAAAAATGAGGCCAAGAGAGGGGCAAAGAGACAAGTGACATATGGAGGCCCTAAACAGTGATGAGCCCTTCTACAATATTGAATAAGGGCTCAAAATAAGCAACTTTACAGTTTACATCATGCCTCAAAATAGATTATAAACAGGCCTAAAATACTATGCAAATAATAGGCATTCAAGAGGGACAATGAAGCAAGTGCAAAATGGGGGCCTCAAACAGGGAAATACCCTTAAACAAACATGAAGAGGGTCTCAAAATATGGTGTTTTACAGTTAGGGTCGGAGTCCAAAAATGAAAGCAAGGGAAGCTAATATATTGAGCAAAAATAAGGTCAAAAAGAGAAGAAATGTGCTTACCCTTGTAGCCTAACCCTTGACAGCCTTTAGACCAATAAATGTTGCCTCCTAAGCTCTGAAAAACTCCTCCAAGCTGCTGGAATGGAGGTGGTGGTGTGGTGCTAGGTGGTGATGAAGAAAGGGGTGTAGGACTTAAGGTGTTTGGAGCTTGGAAGAGTAGAAGGAGAGAGATGCAATGCAAGAGGCTCAAAGGGGTTTTTTCTAACCCTTAAACCAGAGCTGGGAGGCTGGTTTTATAGGCAAAAGGAGGGGGAGAAAGAGGGGGAAAAATGGGGGGGAAAACATTCAAGTTTCCCCCCAAAATTTTGGCCCCCCGGATACAAAATCTGGGGGGAAAACAGATGCATATTTGGAATGTACCTGCAGCAAGGAGTAAGGTCGGCTGGTTATTGGGCTTGAAGGTGGCCGGCCGGCCCTCCCCATGGCCGGCCGGCTAGGGGTCAAAAAGGCCAAGTGTAATTACTAGCCGACCACCACAAATTGGTGGCCTCCCAGGTGTTCTCAACACAACCCTGTGGTCAAAAATTGGCAACAGTGAACCAGGAGAGAGAATAGGCCACTTTTAGGAGGGGTTCAAAAGGGTCAATCACAATTACTAGCCGACCATATGATATTTGTGGCCTCCCATGTGTGTACAACACAAATATGTGGTTTGGAGCTGGAAAAAGTGGACTTAGGGTGGTCAACATTGGCTTTCGAGTGAGAAAAACGGGCGTCGGAGGGCGATGAAGGAAATATAACTGGTTGCTGAAACAATTACTGGCCTCCCACCCTTCTATGACCTTCCTGGTGATGAAACAGAGGTCCCTGCAAAAAATGAACACAAACCGATGCAAAATGAGGGTTCGGGGGCTGAAATGCGCAGTCCGAGGCCCCGAAAATTGACTGTTAGACACCGGAAGGGGTGTTCGACCACGAAGTTGATCTCTCGGACCACAGTGTCCCTCAAAAGGGAGTAAATAAGATATGTGCCAAAAACCGGAGCAAACAGAGGTGGTTAAGCGGTCCCGAACCGAGGCACACGGCCTAACGGCTCTGAAAACCGGGAACTGGGCTCCGAAATGGGAAAAATGGCCTGCGACCACGAAACGTAGCCCACGGCCACTGAGAGATGATCTACGAGACCTCTCCCTCCCCTCAGGAAGAGAAAACAGAGAAAACAGAGCCTGGTTCGCAAACCGAGGCAAAGCACAGAAAGAGTCCGGAAGTCCGGAGGCAAGGCCCGCAGCCGAGACTCTGAAACCTCTGGACGAGCACAGTATGCAACATCACCAAGCGCTCAATTGGTGACGTCTGAGTCTTAAGGTCGGTCAAAAATGGGGTGTCTACAAACTCCACTTCTCTTTTCTTATGCTCTCGAATGAAATGATAGTGGGTTTCAATATGCTTACTTCTTTCATGGTAAACTGGGTTATTTGCTAATGCAATTGCTGAGTGATTATCAACATAGATCTCAGTAGGATTTTCTTGTGGAAATCCTAAATGCTTAAGCACATTTCTTAACCAAATTGCATGACACACAGCTGAGTTGGCTGCAATATACTTACCTTCGCAAGTTAATAGTGTCACAATAGCTTGCTTAGTGAACGACCAAGTAAACACTGTATTTCCTATAAAGAAAGCAAACCCAGTAGTACTCTTCCATTCATTTAAGTCACATCCCTCCCTCCAGTCACTATCTGAATAGCCAACAGACTGAAATTATCAGTTGGTTTATAGAATAAACCATCATCGACTGTACCTTTGATGTAGCGAAGAATCCTCTTTACAGTATAAAGGTGTAACTAATTCGGTGTTTCCATATATCTGCTAATCAGTCCTACTCCAAGATATGTCTGGTCTGGTGCAAGTAAGATAGCGAAGACTTCCAATTAAACTCTTAAAATAAGTTGGATTCACATCACCTGCCTTTGTATCTTTTTTGAGCTCCACTCCACTATCTATAGGAGTGTTCACTGGATTGCAATTCTCCATTCCATACCTCTTGAGAATTTTCTTGGCATAGCTACTTTGGGAAATAAAAATTCTATCTTTTCTTTGTGCCACTTCAATGTCGAGAAAATGAGCCATCAATCCAATATCTGTCATTTCAAATTCTTGGACCATGCTTCTTTTAAATTCTTTGAACATTGCTGGATTGTTTCCGGTGAAAATTAGATCATCAACATAAAGACAAGCAAGCAACATGCTTTCATCAGTTTCCTTCTTCAAATATAATGCGTGCTCATATGAACATTTTTCAAAACCATTGTCATGAAAAAACTGATCAATTCTGATATTCCATGCACGCGGAGCTTGCTTCAATCCATAAAGTGCTTTCTTCAATTTGTACCCTTTGTCTTCATGCCCATTTTGAACATACCCCGAAGGCTGTTCAATATAGATTTCTTCTTCAAGAAAACTATTAAGAAATGTAGATTTCACATCAAGTTGATAGATCTGCCACTTGTGCTGAGTAACCAAAGAAATCATTAGCCTGATAGTCTCCAACCGGGCAACTAGAGCAAACACCTCTCCATAATCAATACCAGCTCTCTACTTGTAACCTTTTGCCGCTAATCTTGCCTTATAACGTTGCACTTCGCCTTGTGCATTCCTCTTTGTCTTGTATACCCGTTTCACTCCAATGGGTTTTTGCCCCTCTAGTAGACTAGTAAGTTTCCATGTGTCATTTTTCTCAATGGCATGAATTTCTTCATACATTGCTTTCTTCCATTTATCTTCTTGGATGGCATCTGAGAAAGTAAGTGGATCACTATCTGCGAGTAAGCAGCACAAATTCAGATCTTCTTCTTCTGTAGCTTTGTATATCTCTCGCAAATTTCTCATTGGTCTTGGTTGTTTGAAAAAACTATCATCTGATGATAATGATGATGATGATGCATCACTTCTGTGAGAAACTGGTGATCTAGGTGCAGGTATTCTATGTGGAGGAGTTTGTGGCTCATCTTGAACTTCTCTTGTGATTTCAACCGGAGCTTTTAATGTTTCATCTTCAAGAATGAGTTCTGCATCTTTAACAACTTCATCTTGATTATAGTTCTAAGCTTCTTCTTCTTCAAATATCACATCTCTACTCATGATTACCTTTCTGGTAATGGGATTATACAACTTGTATCACATTGTTTTGTCTCTATATCCGACAATGATACATTTTTCTCTTTTATCATCGAGCTTAGTTCTTCTTGCTTCTGGAATCTTGGTGTATGCAACACACCCAAATATTCTGAGATGGTTGACACTTGGCTTATGTAAACTCCAAGCCTCTTCTGGAGTCATAGAGTGAAGACTCCTAGTTGAGCATCTATTTAGTAGATACACAACACATGATACGGCTTTAGCAAAAAATTGCTTGGGCAATCCTTTTCCTCTCAACATGCTCCTTGCCATATCTAAGATTGTGTGATTCTTCCTTTCAGCAACACCATTCAGTTGTGGCGTATAGGATGGTGCTGTTTGATGCTTGATGCCATGCTCTTTACAAAATCTTTTAAAAATCATTAGATGTATATTCTCCACATTAATTTGACCGCAATGTTGATGTAGTAGCCACTTTGCTTTTCTACAAAAGCTTTGAATTCTTTGAAGACACTGAACACCTCCGACTTTCTTTTAAGAAAATACACCAATGTCTTCCGACTATAATCATCAATTAAATTGAGAAAATATCTATTCTGTTCATTTGACATTGGCTTCAAAGGACCACACACATCAGTGTGCACTAGTTTCAGCGGCTTTGTTGCTCTCCATTTCACTTCTTTGGCAAAGCTAGTTCTATAATGCTTGCCAAGAATGCAGCTTTCACAGACTTCATTAGTATGAGCAATATGAGGGAGTCCTTTCACCATATTCTTGCTTGACAACAGCTTCAAGCTTCCAAAGTTGAGATGTCCAAACCTCAAATGCGATAGCCAGTCTTTTTCTTTGATGATGGCACTTAAACACTTCACAGGATCATGTTGGATGTTCAATGCAAACATTCGATTCTTGGACATTCTCACCCGAGCGATCAAATTACCATGATTGTCTTTGATGGTACAATGACAATCTTTCATGCTGATGTTGTATCCTTTCTCTAGGAGTTGTCTCATACGCAAAATGTTGTTCTTCATGGCAGGAACATAATAAACATTGGAGATGTAATCATGATCTCCATTCTTGAGCTTAATCAGAATATTGCCTCTTCTTTTCACTGGAGTTTTTGAAGAATCACCAAATGAGACTTGTACTTGTACAATCTCGTCAAGCTCGACAAACAACTGTTTTTTACCAGATATATGATTACTGGCTCCCAAATCTAGATACCAAACATTGTTTTGGTTTTCAGTATCTCCATAGTGGACAAATAAGACTATAGGTCTGACTTTGTTTGTTTCCTGCTCGGCAAAATTTACTTGCTCTCTAGCTTCTATTGTTGCTCTACTTCGGCATTCATTGCTGTAATGCCCAAACTTATAGCAATGGTAGCACTGAACATTGCTTTTGTCAAATGTTGGTCGGTTGTTGTAACCACCTCCTTTTCCTCTTGCTCTTCCTCTTGGAGCAAAGTGTGGTTGACTTCTTCCTCTTCCGGCTGGACCTCTTTCGCCTCTTCCTCGAAAATCAGAACTTCGATTATTGTAACCACGGCCTCTTCCTTGGCTTCTTTGTGATGTCCCCCCTTGCTCGTTTATGTTATCTCTGAAAGACAGCTTTGTTTGAAGAGCTTGTTCTAGAGAACTTATGGGAGTCTTCTTGTTGATCATTCGTTTATGAATCTCTAGTGTGCCCATCAGCTTATCGATGGTCATGACACTGAGATCCTTCGACTCTTCTATTGCTACAACCACGTGCTCGAATTTGGGACTGAGTGATCGTAGAATCTTCTCTATCACTTGAAAAGATTCCATCTTCTCTCCATATCTTCTCATCTGATTAACAATGGTCAATGTTCTATTGAAGTACTCCGAAATTGACTCATTCTCATTCATGTGCAACATCTCGAATTCACCACGTAACACCTAGAGTCGAACTCTGATCGTCTTTTCAATTCCACGGCGTGAATTGCGAAGAATACTCCATGCCTCTTTAGAGGTTGCTGCTATTGAAATCTTCTCAAAGCTTGACTCATCAATGCCTTGATAGAGTAGGTACAAGGCCTTTTTATCTCTCTTCCTTGAATCTGTTAATGCTGTCTTTTGAGTTTCATTTAAATTTCCTTTATCTTCGACAGTAGCTGGCTCATCATATCCTCGATCCACTAACTCCCACAAATCTTGTGAGGCTAGTAAGACTTATATTTGAATACTCTAATTTTCAGAGTTCTCCTTGCTGAGTTTTGAAAACTGGGGTTGAAAGAAATTGTTTGTGTTAGCCATTGGTTGACTTTAAGAAACCTGCAAATTTTTAGGATGTAATTTGCAAATTCTGATTGTACAGATGTGTCCAGAATATTCCAAATAGTTGGAAAGCACTATTGGATCACCAAAAACGGACTTCAAACGGCTTAGATCTAGCAAAAATAATTGAATGGTTCAGATCGGCGGAATCTAGAACTTGTGAGAAGCACCGGATAATTTCTCCGGATCGGATGTCGTCAGGGTGACGTTAGCGGTGTAGCTCGGCTCGGTCTGTGGCTTGGTGGCGCGGCTCTTCTGCGGCTTGGCTCGGTTTGTGGCTCGGTTCGTCTTAACGATTCAACTTGACGTCAACAATGACGTCGTCAATGGTGTCAGCTCCTGAATACGGATCGGGGCTAATGGATTAGATCGTATGTCATAGGGGTCAGACTCTGCAAATCCGAGCGTTACTGAGCGTAGTGACGGCGTGTAGTGACGGTGTCGACGGCGCGTGGGACGGGTGCAAGCTCTGTAGGACTCGGTTTTCAACGTGGTTTTTTTCAGTGTGATCGTCTCAATGAGACCTCCACATTGGTATGATCAAAATTTTACTTCAACAACTTTGATTTCTGGGCAAGATTTGAAACGATGCTCTGTTCTTTTGTTGTTTTTTTTTTTTTTTGAAAAAATAGGCTCTCTTGGTGCTCTGATACCACTGTTGGTAGGAGAAGGACTTCAAACTACTTATGATAGCTTGAAATAAAATTTAGAGAGATAAATTTGGAGACAAAAAATAAACTTTACTAAGAAAAATTATAGGACAAGGAGAAACACTCTCTATGTCTCTCTAACTCTTACACTCTTTTCTTCTTCTCTCCACACACTGAAATCTCCAAATACAATAGCTATATACAGATAAAACTAATAATGTGAAGGCATTAAATGCATATACAACAATATAATCTTATTTTGACATTAAGCCTTCAAACTTTGAATTTTCATGCTTTAGTAATCTTTGAACATTTTTCAGTGGCTAGGGTAGCTGTCTAAGGTGGTGGCTATCAAGCTTACTTTCCAACATAATTATCATAGGACCTATTAGATAATAAATTCACATATTAAAACCTACACATAAGTCCCCCTTAGTTTCCCCCTCCCCTCAACTCAGACTCCATTTTCAAATTTTAATCCCCTTGTGTGTGTGTGTGTGTGTGTGTGTGTGTTCCAATACTTTCTTTTCTCTTCTTATTCTTTTTTCGTTTTTGGTCGCTGTTTTGGTTCTTTGGCTCTCCATTTTAGGTTTTTTCTTTCTCTTCTCCATCTTTATTTCAAAGCTTATTTTTCAAATTTAGTTCTTCCTCGTCTTTTTCTTTTTCTTTTTCTTTTTCTTTATCATTTCTTTTGGTTTGTCTCTTCTTCTTCTTCAATAAGTCTTTTAAGAATTAAAGATATTTAGAAGAATTAATGAACAATCAATTTAATTAAGATATGGTAGAGTTGCTTATTCTTACTTTGCTTTAGTTTCTAGACTAGAAATGGTAATAGGTCTTTTAAAAGATATTTTATCCCAATGACTTCACAGTACAAGAAAAACTTCAATGGAAATTTTAGATGCAAAACTATGAGATTCATAATCCTTATACATCTCATATTTTAAATGTTATCAATAATTTTTGAGTTGTGCCAAGTGTTAGTATAAACATGAAAATCAACATATTTTGTCTTATAGATAGATTTGTTCATCTTGCTTTACTTTTACTTGTTTATGCAACAACAGAATGTCTATTTATTTTGCCATGACAATTATCAAGACTAAATTGTGTAATGGGATTAAGGATGAATTTTTAGCAATTTACTTGATCACATGCTCCTTACAAAATTTGCGGGTACATATATAAACTTCTCTCCCAATGTCTGAATCTTGTGTTTGTCTCTAGTATAATCAAAATATTATATTAATTGAAGAAAATAAATTTTTTGAAATAAATTTAATTTAGATACTAATTAAATTTTTTGTATTTTGAAATACCACTTAATTGAAATTACTACAAACTGTAGGATGTTGATTAAGGTAAATACATACCTTCAGTACCGTGCAATTTCTCATATTTTTTTATCATAAATAACATTGTACTGGATATGCTCTCAATTGCATGCACCTCTTCTTCTTTTTTTTTTTTTCTTTTTTTCTTTTTTTTTTAATCAGCAAAATAAACTTTTATTGATGATAAAAGAAGTGAATACATCAATAAAGATAAGGATGAGAGAGAATAGCATTATAACGAAACAAACCAATCCCAATTTGATTGGTACTAGGATGAATGCCCAATCACTTACTATTGTCCCATCAAGTTGGTGAGTGACCAAGCAGCACAACAAACAAAATCACAAAACAAAAGTACAAAACCCACGAGCCCAAACCCAACCAGCCATACTGCTTCATAGGGACACCGTAATGCCAACTCCAGCAAGGCTTCAGATTCAGCTAAGCTGGTAGCTCCCCTCAATTGCATGCACTCTTAACTTGCATGACTAGCTTAGGTGTCATTTTGAGAAATCTATACCGGGTAAATTACACTTAATATTCCTGTATTTTCACTAAAATTTTATTTTTATCCCCCCACTTTTAGTTATAATAGTCAACCCATTATCTCACTCTTTTGTCCATCTACCGCTAATAAAGTCAATCGAAATTAAAAATGAAGGGATAAAAGTGAGATTTTAGTGAAAGTAGTGAAATTTTGGTAAAAGTGGTGCTAATGAGAAAATAAAAATATTACATATACTTCAAATGACAAGTTTTGTCAACTTTGTTAGTTGTAGACAAATAGAATGATAAGATTACAATTTGACTTCAAATATAATAGATTGACTATTATAATTGAAAGTGATTAAGCAAAAGTGAAATTTTAGTAAAGATGCATACTATTTATACGATTGACTTTTACTTCTACTCTTTATGCAGTCAGTCCCACTATATCTCTCAGAAATGGCTCCGTCCAGATATAGAGGAGCAATCAGCAATGGCTTCCAGTTCAGCCTTTTTTTTTTTTTTTTTTGATCAGCGAAGAAAAATTTCATTTAACAGCATGAAATTAAAGGTACAGGAAGATGACATGCATCGAGAGAGATTCGAAAGTATAAAAATACTCCTACAACTGCTACTCGCATCCATACAACCAACCCCTAAGCCTCTCGATTTTTTTTTTTTTTTTTTTAAACAGAAAAGTTAAGACGTTCTTAACTGAAAAATTAAAAGCCAAGAGTCCCTACATAATCAACTCACCAAAAACTCCCAAAACAAACTAAAAGTACAAAACCACACCCAAAACCAACTAAACCAACACAACAAACACAACAACCCATGCACGCTTCTGCAGCCAACAAAATCACCCCTCTGCAGCCACATCTCCCAAAGTCCTCACGCACGCCTCTGCTGCTACAGCCACACCTAAGCTGCTGCCAACGCCACCCCTAGCTGCTGCACCACCCACCTCCCAATGCCCACTCAACCCCAGCTTCAACCTGCAACTCCACTGCTGCTGCCAAAACTCCATGCCCACCTCCTCTGCTTGTAACTCCTCACCCGGATCCACACACCCGAAGCTGCTACACCTCATCTGCTACACCTCCACTGCTGCTGCCAACCTCCATGCCCACCTCCTCTGCTAACCTCCCCTGCGGCAACCCACGCCTAAAGCTGCTGCCAAACCCCAAAAAGAACACCTGAAAGAAACCATACTGCTGCACACCTCACCCGGATCCACGCACCCACCGACCACCCGCTGAGACAACACCAAACAGATGAAAGACATTCACCCCTCAAACTCACACACGAACAGGAGCGCTCGAGTGAACCATACTGCACCCCTCAAGCTCCTACTCACCTGAAAGCGCTCGAATGAAAGACCTATACACCCCCAGATGCATCAGCAAAAACCGGCAAGGATGAAAACACAAGAAAGACAGCCGATGACAAACCCAACGGCCCCGCAGCAACAAAGAACCACACCTAGGTGGGGAAAATGGGGACTCTAGTTTATTGAAAGCAAGAACACACAGGCAAACGCCGAAACGAGCACGGCCAGCCGACCGCCATAGCCAAAGGCGGCGGCCGGCCTACCAAAAAAAAGAGGCTGGGGAAGGAGGTTTAACAAGAGAGAGAGAGCTAAAAAGTTAGAGAGAAGGGAGAGGAGGTTTAAAAATTCCAGTTCAGCCTTAACATGGCAGCTCTATCAGCAAACCTTATTAACTATGGCACAGAAAAGATGGAAGGTGATTGGGGATGGAGAATCTCTCTAGCCATAGCTGTAATGCCAGCTATTGTTCTAACTTTGGGAGTACTCTTCTTCCTTCCAGAAACACCCAACAGTCTAATTCAGCGTACCGATGATCATCAAAACGCCTAGTCAATCTTACAAAAAATCCGAGGCACTGAAGACGTTGAAGCTGAACTTGATGATCTCATAAATGCAAGTGCCATAGCCAAAACCATCACCCACCCATTCAAGAAAATCACAGAAAGAAAATACAGGCCTCAACTTGTCATGGCAATAACCATACCATTCTTTCAACAAGCCACAGGGATTAGTGCCATCGCTTTCTATGCTCCAATACTTTTTCGAACCACAGGTCTAGGCGAAAACGCTTCATTACTGTCTGCAGTAATGACTAGGTCTATGAATGCTACTTCGACCTTCATATCAATGTTGATAGTCGATAAACTTGGCCGAAGAGTTCTATTTATGGTTGGGGGAATACAGATGTTAGCTTCACAAGCAATGGTTGGAAGTATCTTGGCAAATACGCTAGGGGATTATGGTGAGATGAGCAAAGGGTATGCTTTTGCACTCTTGGCTTTGATATGTGTATTTGTTGCAGGGTATGGTTGGTCATGGGGTCCCTTAGGATGTTTAGTTCCAAGTGAAATTTTTCCATTAGAGATACGATCAGCCGGGCAAAGTATTAATGTGGGTTTGAGCTTTTTCTTCACTTTCATCATTGCTCAAACTTTTCTGGCCACGCTTTGCTATTTCAAGTCTGGAATTTTCTTCTTTTTGGGTGGATGGTTGGTGTTGATGACCGGATTTATATACCTATTTTTGCCGGAGACTAAAAACATGCCAATTGAACACGTGGATAGAGTTTGGAAGGAACATTGGTTTTGGAAGAGAATTGTGGGAGAAGAGCACGAGGTTAGCAAGATGGAAGGAGCATGAAATGCGCAGTCACAAATTAACTCATCAATCTTGTGATAATAATATTTCACTTAGGCTTTATCACTTCAACATGTCTTTTATCACTTCAGCAACATGTTCTTTGTCATTTATTACAACAACAATTACCTTAAACACCACAAATTTATAAGAAGTGAAGTACATGTTCTTTGTCATTTATTAGAACAACAATTACCTTTTCTTTTCGTTTCTTTTTTTTTTTCTTTTTTTTTTTTTTGTTTTTGATCGAAAAAAAATATATATTTTGAGGTATCATCACTCCATCCATGGATTCAAGTTCTTGAATAATCGGTTGGCAACTTGATTTAACCCAACTAAAAAAAAGGGACCCACCATCGAGGCACTAATGGAACCCAAAGGAAGGGATCCACTACCGAAGCATCAACGGAGCTCAACCATACGCCACAGACGAGTCCAGAGTAAAGTCTCTGCAAAGAACTACTGAAATTACCTAGTATTTCGCGCCCTCCAAGAGTCAAACTTGGGTCACACCTGTGAAGAAAGATGTTTTCTCCACTAGGCCACCACCCCGATGGTAACCACAATTACCTTAAACACCACAAATTTATAAGGAAGTGAAGCAATAGATATGTGAAAATTAATCTAGCATTAAGTAAGAGGCAGGTGGAATCCAGAACCAGTGTCAGCTGCAATGGTATCTACAGTGTGGAAGGATATTGTTTCATTAGCCTCAACAAATAGTGTAGTGGCAGAGTTATTCGTACAAAACTTCAGGATTATCATGGGATATGGGGAAAGGATTCATTTTTGGACGGATACATGGTTCAATGAAATGAGTCTTAGGTGTGAGTTCCCTAGACTGTTCAGTTTATCAGTGGAGAAGGAAGGTTCTTTGCAGTATTTCTATCAAAGGAAAGGGCTGGGAAGTGATTGGAAGTTGGCATTTAGAAGATCGCTCTTAGCTTGGGAGGAGGATGAAGTTCAAAGGTTAAATGTATTATTAGCAGAGGTTCCTGATCTTAACCCTGTGACTGAGGATAACTGTATGTGGGAAGCTAATAATTCAGGAGTATTCACTGTGGCTTCAGTGTGGAAAAGGTTGGAGTTACTTAATGGACCCCAGATTCCCATTTCAAATTTCCTGTGGAAAAATGCAGCACCTCCAAAGGCCCAGTTTTTCAGCTGGTTAGCTTGGAAAGAGAGAATCAAATCTGCAGAATTTATGCACAGGATTGGAGCTCTTCCTAGCAATGTCAGCTGCTTATGTGTATTTTGCAAAGCAGAGGTAGAAACCTTAAATCATGTGTTGCTTTTATGTCCATTGGTATGGAAGTTATGGTCTGAAATGTTAAGCTGGTGGGAAGTGCAGTGGGTAACTCCAGGGTCTGTGACTGTTCTGCTTAACTGGTGGTCTGGCATGAAATTAAGGAAGAAGGAGTTCAATATTTGGAAGGTCCTTTGGCTATGTCATGGTCCATATGGAAACTTAGGAATGAATGCTTATTTAACAATGGTACTGCAGATTTTGCACAGATGGTGGAGATTTTGAAAGTTAGAATTGCATTATGGGTAAAATCAAATGTTAAGGGGGTGAATTACAAAGTGCATGATATTGTCGCAAATTTGAAGCAGGTGAGAGGGTGTATGACATAGGTTTAAGGCTGTTCTGTCACTTGAGTGAAGGTGGAAGGTGGAAACTGGGCTGAAGCTAGATGTTGACCTGGCTGTGAAGGCTTCTGTCACTAATTTCTGGAAGGTGGAAGCCTGATCTGTCTGTGTAGGTAATCTTGGCCCTAGTGTTGCTCCCCTTGGTTTGATCTGTCTGCTGGTCTGCTACTGCTAGGCTCATGCTCTGCTGTCTGAAGATGCTAACATCCCAGCAGTCTTCAAATCTGCTGGACTGGACAATCTGTACAGTGGCTGCTGCTATGTGGTTTGTATCATATTCAAGTCTGCTGTTGTGAGGATCATGCTGCTGTCAAGACTGCTGCTATGTGGATTGTATTTTGTTCAAGTTTGCTGCTGTGTCATGATCGAGAGGGATGTATCATGCTCTAGAGGAATGTTCATGCCTGGTTTTGTATTTTTATTTTCTTTCCTCTGTCTCTTGCTTTCTCTGGATTGGTTTCTCATCAATCCTGGGTCAAGTGCTAGCAGATGATATTGCTTCCTTAGCGGTGCCAACCTAGTTGGGATTGTTAAGGCAGCGGTGATGCTTTTTGCACTTCCCTCTTTATTGATGTAAGTTTTATGCTTGTAATGCTTTCTTCATCAATAAAGTTCCCTTTCGCTTATCAAAAAAAAAAAAAAAAAAAAATTGAAACCTATATCAGCTACGTGCTTGATATACAAAACCACGAATTAATTGAAAAAGGTGATGAGGCTAATTGGAGAAATTGAATATGACTAATGTCAATATTTAAGAAAATAGAATCCATTATTTGGTATTCTAGGAGAGTACGGGCACGTAATATTCTATGAAATTATAATTGGTGAAAAATATAGAATATTATGATTTTGTGTTGAGTGATTGAGGAATATGAGAATGAGGAGACATGGTGAATGATGATTAGTGAAAGAATATGTACACGTGTTATACTGGAAGTACCTAATAATTTTCCGAGAGGGAGAGAGAATTCTTACTCGAGAAATTTTGAATATTGTTAGATAAAAAATTATCTTGTCCTAAAAATTTACATCCTTATTTATTATAAGTGGTAAAAATTTCTTTTTGATTTGTAATTATTTTTTTCAAATCTCACTTATATGATATTTCTCTTATTTATAATATATGAAAAAATTAAAAAGGAATCGAAAATTTTGAGTTAAACTTCAATTTGGATTGGATAGTGCAATGCAATATTTTGAAAATGGGACCTTTCATTGAACGAAAAAAAGAACTGGATCACTGGTTAATGATTCAACCCTCAATGGGAATACAATCAGAATCAATTAACCTTTTTTTTTTTTTTTTAGATGGGGAAATATTAATAATTTACTTATGTTTTTTACCCTAAGGAGAGTAATGCTATAAATCCTAAATAATCTTTCAAATGTTTTACCAAATCTCTCACATTGGTAATGTTATACACAAATCTACATGTGTACAGATCTAACACCCATATAAGAAGTTTGGTAAAACATTTGATAAATTATTACTCATAATTTTGTGCTTCGATCAAAACAGCGGCGCCGCAGTAAGCAGCGCGGGCTGCGTAACAGTGTCCTAATAGGGTGAGTGCTGGGCCGAATTCGGATCCTCGGCTGCCCTACCCGGCAGCCATCCCAGCAGCCCCCCCCAAAACGACGTCGTTTTGGGGGGTTTTTGGTTTTTTTTTTTTTCCTTTCTTCTTCTTCGTTCGTTCGTTCTCTCTCTTCTCTTCTCTTCGGCAGACGAACAGGAACCAGAGGGGAGGGGAGGGAGGGGGGAGCTCGCCGTCGCCTCGCCGTCGCACCTCGTTGCCTCGCCACCCGCCGTCGCAGCTTGCCGTCGCACCTCGTCGCGAGCTCGCCGTCGCAGCTCCAGCCCATGGTCGCAGCTCGTCGCGAGCTCGCCGTCTGGCCCTGCCTCCGCCTCCTCCTCCCCCGGTGGTTATGGCCTCCTCCAGTCCGGCCCTTCCCTTCCTCCTCCTCCCTCCTCCTTCCTCCCCTCCCCTCTAGTTCCTGTTCGTCGGCCGAAGAGAAGAGAGAGAATGAACGAACGAACGAAGAAGAAAGGGAAAAAAAAAAAAAAACAAAACAAAAAACCCCCCAAAACAACGTCGTTTTGGGGGGGGCTGCTGGGATGGCTGCCGGGTAGGGCGGCCGACGATCCTTGCTCGTGCTGGGCCGGCCTCTTCGTTTTTTAAAGAAAATTGAAAGATTGTTTTAGGCTGGACCGAGTCAATATTTTAAATGCGAAATATTAATAAGTTGAATTTTGAATTTATACTTTCCACTCAATTCGATCTGATTTGTTAAAAAATTAAATGTTAAGAAATTAATTAATTAATTATTTATTTATTTATAATATATTAAAATATATATTTTTTGTTAGGATCTAAACTCTATATTTGTTAATTTTATTAAACTCACATTTGTGATGGTATGTGATTTAATTTATTTAAGAAAATTTTCAATTTATATATAAAATCTTTCAATTTATAATGATATCAATATATTTATTTAAGAAATATAATGTGTGATTGAATTTAATTATGGAATGTTTAAATTATTTTTTTTTTAACATATAGCCTGATGGATGGACTTGAAATTTGTAATTAGTTTTTAGACAGGGCGTGGGCAAATATAGAGGCCTGATATTAGGGTCGGACCGAGTTTGGACAGATACAAAATCTCGTACTATGTAGTAACCTGGCCCCGCTCGACGTTTGTCTACCTCTAGTCTCCAAATTCCTCAACCTCACGATTTTTATAATTATAAAAAAAACAAAAAGGGATAAAAATACATAAAAATAATTAAGTGGATCTTAATTATACTACACTTTAATTGCGACTTTCTTCTACTAATGAATAAATTATAGTTAATATTATATTTTTGACATATATTATGTTTTTAATCTAAATATAAATTTATAACACATGGGTCTATATATTAGCCATTCGTTAGTTAAATCTAAGAGTGTAAAAAGGGTCCGTGGTTCGTGGGCAGTCCGAGGTGGGTCCGGCCCAGTTAGACCCGAGCTTGAGCCTAGCCCATAACTCTAAGCCTAGACCTGGACCACCATTTTGAAACCCGGCCCACCCATGGTTTGGCTTGTGGACCCGTTCAAGGCTCACTCAAAACCCAACCCGAGTCCCAGCCCACCCATGAACTAATGTCATTTTCAGTAGAAGAGATAGAAAAACAATTTTAAAAAAATATTCAGGCCTGCCCAGGCCTAGGCTCCCTGACCCAGCCCATGGCCTGATCAGCCAGTTTACCCAAGGCTCAAATACCCCCAGAGCCTGAGTCTAATTTTCTAACATGTAGGCCAACCCGGCCTGAATTTTAGTGGGAGCCTAGGCGGCCCAACATGTGTCGGCCTGAGCCGGGGTTCGGGTGGGCCAGACCGAGCTGAACCAAGTCCAATTTACACCCCCAGTTTAATCCGTGAAAAATGATCATATTAGTATTTTGTACATTAAAATGCATGTTATATATATACATATAGACGAGAAGTATGTTTTTAAAAATAAATTATCATTTTTTTTAGAGATAAATATGATAAAATGAAAAAGTCAAGATTATTAAATCATTATAATTTTTTCATGAATGATATTAATGGAGATTTTTAAGAAATTAAATATTTTAAATTATCAAAATGAGACTTATGATAAGCCCTGTAAACTTGAAAGTCACCTAACCCATTGAATAATACACACCACTGAGAGAGTGAGGTGAATTATTAGGTAGAGAGACAATAATTATGTTATTTCACATTAGCCTTCGTTTAACATAAGTTAAAATCAGATTTTTTTGGTTAAAATAGTTACAAAAAAACAAAATATGTTTTTTAGCCTAATAAGACAAAATGCTACATCCAAACTATAATCATTTCATTTTTTCTCTCAGAAAAGTCAAAAAAGTCAAAAAACTTGTCGCGAATAAGATTTGTTAGTCCTAAGCTAAAATAGTCAAAAAGTTAAAAAGTCAAAAAATCAACCCATATCCCACACGAACCCTTAGTACATATGTAAATGCAACATATCTAATTGACATTTTAAGAGATGAAACTGATGATATGGATTGATCATTATTAGGATTTTTTTTAGTCTTGGCAAAATAAAAATTTGATGTTACAATGGAGTCAATTAAAATTATAAGAATTAAAATAATACAATAATTAAAATATAAAAAAGTGGATTAATACTGACAAAATCTACCTCCATTGGCATTGACGATAAACCAAATAAATTGGGAGGAATTTCAATATAGTGGGATATATGAATTAAAATTACAAAAATAAAAAATAAAAAATATGTGGGGTGTAAGTGAAAGACCTTGCGTAAAGCTCTACTGTTTTTTTGGAAGCAAGATTGTGTAAAGCTCTACTGTTGGCATTAGTGTGGTAAGTGTGGAGGAATTAAAGTCTGAGTGCGCTGGTAGGTTATAAGCTTTTGTAAACCTAGTCTTTGGATGGCAACAACTGTTTGTTTAAGCTGGTGTTGGTTTCTCACCAACATTATGCTTTGTTCCGTTTTTTTCTTTTTTCTTTTTTTCTTCCTTATTTATGTAAAATCTCATATGTAATGTATGTTTTCTTCATTAATAAAAATTTTCTTTGCCGATAAAAAAAATAAATAAATAAATAAATAAAAAGTAGTGAAAGGCCTTGCACCCTTTTATGTTGGTGTAAATTATTTTTTTTGTCCGACTAGGATGTAATTTTCTCAATAAGTGGCAGTCAAGTTGTACTGCTCTCATTCTTCCCTCATCTACATATTGAAACCCTCTCTCTCTCTCTCTCTCTCTCTCTCTCTCTCTCTCTCTCTGTGTATATATATATATGTATGTATGTATCTGTAACACTCCTTTGTGAGTGAGCTTGTTAGGTAGAAGGTAGGCATGGCAAAGAAAACAGAAACAAGGAGCAAAAGTGGGAAATACGATGGGAGGATGACTTCATACGTAGTTTTATCTTGTATGGTGGCTTCCATGGGAGGAGCTCTCTTTGGCTATGACATTGGAATTTCAGGTAATTCATTCATTTTCGTTTTCTTGTCTCAGAGTAGTTTCAATCACACTTTTTACTTTTTACGAGTTAAAATATAAAAGATGTATTTTCTTTGTTTTTCTTATTTTTTTAATGTATGTATTTCAGTGTTATTTTTTATTTACTTATTTATATACACAAACTATTTAAAGAACTTTTAAATACTTTTCAAATATAGTTAGACTTAAAAAAATTTTTAGTCAAAATAGTTATTATAATAACTAACTCATTCAAGTGATTAAAATATAATGATATTAGTTATAATCTCATTTAAAGAATCACTTAATTAAAGATGTTCTCTTACATCATGGTTTTAAAAGCTGTCCAGTTTGTGTTATCTAATTTGAACGGTCCCTAAATTATATCTGACACAACAAAAGAGAAAATTGAACGATCCAAATATGTAATTATAAATATTTGATTAATTTGAATCTTTTTTTTTTTTTTTTTCGTAAGTAGTCTATTTGGAGTCAATTCAAATCACTTGAATGGGCCCAAAATAGACACACATTTATTATAAAATTTTTTTAACATCAGCTAAAAAATAATCTCTTGATAAATTGAGGTAATAAAAAATATCGTAATCAAGTCATAAACTTTTGTAACATGAATTACAAAATTTTAGATATTTTATTACGCTAATTTGTAGCAATATTACCCATGTTATAATTGATGTTACAAAATTTTGTGACAAAATTATGTCAATTTGTGATATGGTGCACACCATAAGATTTCCTCACATTAAATTAGACATTTTAGTTTCGGAGAATTCTACAATACATATCTCTTATCATATGCATCCTTAATTATGTTTTTTTTTTTTTTTTATATATAATTATGATATTATTTTGATATGTTTGATTATACCTTATGTAATGTTTGGTTATATATTTTTTATTTTAATTATAACTAAAAATATAAAATTATATCATTTTTTTTTTTTTTTGAATTTAATTATAAGATACATAAGTGTAACACTAATATTTGCCCCGTCAAATATATCCTTTTGGTGTGGCAGTTGGATAGAATTATTCTATGCACTAAATGCTAATATATAGTGGTGTTTGGAAATTTATTATTTTAGTAGACTATTTTAAATTTTGACTATTTTAATAGGCCAAGCTTTTGTGTTTGGAAAAATAGTTGGATTTTTTTTTATAGTTGGATTTGATGTTTGTAAGAGAAAAAGGTAAAATAATTATGGTTTGATGTGACATCTTGTCTTATTGAATTTTCCAAGGATGAGAGGCAGCGACGAGCCATCCAAGGAAAATGGGTTTGAAATTTTTAGTTCTTAGGAAAATGGGTTTGATTGGGTTTGAAATTTTTGATTGAAATTTGAAAATTGTTCCAAAAATACTGTGAATTTTTTTTTTTGAAATTCCTTTTTAGAATGAGGAATGAGTTTGAATCGAATTGAGCATATTGAGAACGAAAATCACATACGAAATGAAAAAAAAGTGATAATGCGTGCGCTTCGGCGTATGATAGTGAAAAGTCGAAAACCCAGCCACAGGGAGAGAGAATAATTGTTGTGGTGGTGATGATTTGGTTTGAAATGGGTTGGATACGCTCTTCCAGTCCATAACTGAAAGAAAAATGCAATATGTGATCATTTTTCTGAAGAAGAAGAAGACCCAAAAGAGGGTTTGCAATCTGAAATGAGGAGAGAGAGAGAGTTATCAGCGAGAGAGATAGAAGAAGAAGAAAAGAAAAAAAAAAAACCCTCCAAAACGACGTCGTTTTGGAGGGTGACAGGAATCCGCCGCAGGAAAGGGCGACGGAGGATCCGGATTCTCTATGAGCTTTGTTTACCCGCATCATCATGTCCAGGTAGCCAACATCGTACTCTCTCTCTCTCTACATATATATATATAGATAGATACATCTAAATAATAATAATAATAATAAAAAGTTTAGTTCAAATATAAAAATAATTACTAAAATTCAATAAAAATTTAAATAAAAATATACAGATTTTTGTTTGAATTTTTAATTTTTTTAGTGATTTTTAAAATTTTTTAGTTAATTTATTTTACTTTTTAGATACATCTTAATTAAATCTAAAAAAATACAAAAAAAATTGATCAAAATAACCAAAAAAATTAATAAAAATAAATGTAAATTTATCTAAAACCAATTTTTTTAAAATCAAATCAAACAGACAATACTTGAACAACCTCCTAGTCCACTTGATAAGCTTTTGTGCACTATAAAAAATTAAACTATTTAAGTTTGATTCGAGTTTGGCTCGGTAACAACTTGTTTAAGACTGACTTATTATATAAACAAACCAAATTTAAATACATTTTGAAACTCGTTAAATTTTTCAAACTAAACTTTTCTTTTTTATTTTCTATTTACCAATATTCGAGAAAGTTAGATTTGTTAGTTTGTTAGAAAAATTGGTATATAGAAGTGTATCACTTAAAAGAGCAGCCACTAATCCATTAGCTCGAACCTCTGACAGTTTCTCACTTCATCCTAAGGTGCCAACTTGCCACAAGGGCCTTGGCTTTTTCAAACGAAACTTGAACAACCTACTACTTAGTTCAATTCGGCTCATTTTCAATCTTATGTAGAAATATACTTAGAAGACTAGTTGTATAGGTTTTTATTTTTTATTTTTTACGAAGATAGCATTAATATATTAGTATAATTAGTTTACAACTAAAGGCATTCCCTTCTACTCCATCAATTTGAACTCTTGACGTCTCCCTCACCACATCCAAATGTGTGACTACTAAATTATTGGGCCAAATCCTAATGTCTCATACTAATTGTATAGTTAAGATTCATTTTAAAAGTGAGTCTCATTATAATACATACATTGAATTCGAATTACATATTAATTTTCTAGACTTTTTTTTTTTTTCCTTTTTAGTTCAACGGTAAGAGGTGTCCAGATCAATTTACACACATCTCGACTGATCTTCTCGCCGATCTGATCAAAGGCAGTCAAATTGCTCACCCAACCCAACTCACTTTATTAAGAATTTGGGATTGGGTTTTTTTTTTCTTTTTTCATAATATCCAGTCGTAATAAATGTTTAGGAAATTGATTTTTTTAGTAATTTTTTTTTTATGTTGATGAAAAATATATATATATATAAATAAGGAGAATAGATTGATTTTTTTTATAATAATATTTTGACTTTTTAATAAATTTAGGCATCGTTTGAGAACATACTTTTTTAGTAACTTTTTACATTTTTGGCTAAAATATAATGTAAAAAAAAAACTAGTATATTTGGGATAACTTTTTAATTTTTTATGAAAAGATGTGTAAAAAGTAAAAAGAAAATAGAATCTTTGACTTTTTGGTATAAATTGTTGGCTTTTTGATTTTTTTAATGACTTTGATTTTTTAGCTAAAAAAAACACTTGCCAAATGAGGCCTTAATCACGTTCCAAACAAGACCTATTAAGCTTTATTAAAAGTTTGAGATTAGTTTTTTATTTCATGATATCCAGTCATAATGAATTTTTAGACCTTTTTTTTTTTTTTTTTTTAGGGAATTTTTAGACTTATTTAGGGTGTGTTTGGTAACGTTTACGTTCTCAGTTTATATTTATAAAATTTTTTAAACTGGTTTTTGTTTATTTTTTGTTTATTTTTAGAAAAACATAAACTACAAACGCGTTTGGTAATTGACAAAATGTTTAAAAAAAATTAAAATATAAAAAAGAGTGAGAAATGGCAAGTGGTGGTGGAAGACGGTGGTGGAAAGTGGTGACGGTGGGTGGTAGGTAGCTGGTGGTGGTGGGTGGGTGGGTGGGTGACGGTGACGGTGGCGGGTGGTGGGTGGCAGTGAGTGGGTGGTGGCGGTTGTGGTGGCTGGTGGTGGGTAGTGGTGGCGAATGGTGGTGGCAGGTGAGTGGCGGATGGTGGGTGGTGGTGGGTGGTGGCGGATGGTGGCGGTGGGTGGGTGGGTGACGGTGGCGGGTGGTGGGGTGGTAGCGAGTGGGTAGTGGTGGTGGTGGTGGTGGCGGGGTAGTGGGTGGTGGTGGCAGGTGGTGGGTGGTGGATGGCGGGTGGTGGTGGTTGGTGGCGGGTGGTGGTGGTGGGTTGGTAGGCGGGTGGGTGACGGTGGCAGGTGGTGGGTAGTAGCGAGTGGGTGGTGGTGGTGGTGGTGGTAGGTAGGTGGCGGATGACGGGTGGTGGTGGCTGGTAGCGGGTGAGTGGTGGGTGGTGATAGTGGGTGGGTAGGTGACGGTGGCGGGTGGTGAATGGTAGCGAGTGGGCAGTGGTGGCGGGTGGTGGTGGCAGGTGGGTGGTGGTGGCGGGTGGTGGTGGCAGGTGGGTGGTGGTGGGTGGTAGCGGGTAGGTGACGGGTGGTGGTGATGGGTAGGTAGGTGACGGTGGCGGGTGGTAGCAAGTGGGTGGTGATGGGTAGTGGGTGATGGCGACAGGTGGGTGGCGGATGGCGGGTGGTGGCGGGTGGTGGCGGGTGGGTGGTGGGTGGTGATGGTGGGTGGATGGGTGACGGTGACGGGTGGTGGGTGGTAGCGAGTGGGTGGTGGTGGTGGTGGTGGCAGGTGGGTGGCAGATTGCGGGTGGTTGTGGGTGGTGGCAGGTAGGTGGCGGGTGGTGGGTGGGTGGGTGGGTGGGTGACGGTGGCGGGTGGATGGTGGTGGTGGTGGTGGTGGGTGGTGGCATGTGGTGGATGGTGGTGGCAGGTGGGTGGTGAACGGTGGTGGCAAGTAGGTGGTAGGTGGCGGGCGGTGGATGGTAGTGGCGAGTGAATGGTAGGTGGGCAGTAGGTGGTGGTGGTGGTGGTGGCGAGGGGTGGGTGGTAGTGGCGAGTGGGTGGTGGCTGGTGGTGGCTGGTGGCTGGTGGTGGTGGCAGGTGGGTGGTAAGTGGTGGCAGCAGGTGGTGGTGGGTGGTGGGTGGTGGTGCGCGGAAGACGGTGGTGGAAAATGGTGGCGGGTGGTGGCTAGTATTGGGTGGTAAAAAAAAAAAAACTGAAAACTCAAAATGGAAACACCTTTTTTGTGTTTTCATTTTTTTGGCCAAATTTATAAACTGAGACCACTGATTTATAAATCAAAAATTTTACCAAACAAGTTTTTATTTGAGTTTTTCAAAATTTTGTAAATATAAACAGAAAACTGAAAACGTAAGTGTTACCAAACGGCACCTTATTAAATGCTTTATTAAAAGTATGAGATTGGCTTTTTATTTCATAATATCCAATCATAATGAATTTTTAGACTTGTTTATTAAATTGTTTCTGTTTGAGAATTTCGGCCTGATTATTAATATATATACTATATAAATAAATTAATTTTACAATATTTAATTATGACTTATTGTAGTTTTATTTAGGACTCATTGTAATATTAGTTATGATATTATTTTAATTGTGATCCAATATCTCTTTGTTTATATCTTATATGATATTTGGTTATTAATTATTATTATTATTATTATTATTATTATTATTATTATTATTATTATTATTATTATTTTAAGTTATAACTCTCATAGTATTGAGTTATAATATTTGTGATAATTAAACCCACAAATATCGTGTAACTTACATATGATACACACCCTTTAGCATTACCCCCACAAAGTTAATACGAGTCACATATTTAATGGATAATTAATTATATATTTTACTATTATTTTTGTTAAACAGGGCCATTTACATTTCTTATGTAATCTCATCAGTTTAATTAAAATAATTAAAAAGTTAAGAATCCTATATTTTTTTTTAAAAATATTTTTTCAATTAAACTAGAGGAGGGTTATATAGGAAATGTAAACATATCATAGCACTGTTTACCAAAAATAATATGAAAATTCATAATTCTCTGTTAAATATGTGACTTCTATTAACTTTGTGGGGGTAATGCTAAAGAGTGTGTACCATATGTAAGTTACGATATTTGTGAGTTTGATTTATAGTAGTATTAATTTTAACTATCTATTATTTCTAGTTAACGAAATAAGACAATTTAGACAATTTAATCATTTTTTGTCAATGATGCTGGACGGTGACCGTCGTTGTGGACTTGGGAAGGAATGAGGAGTCAACATCCCCTCCTTGCACTTCCTCCTTATATTTCTTACTTGCAGGGCCATTGGGCCCACTTTTAGGCCCAATTTTGATAATCTGAACCGTTATATTTTAAGATTTGTTCAGTATATCATACCTGTAAAAAATCAAGTTGATCGGATATCAGAAAGTATGTGTTCGGAAAACTGTTTATTAAATTCTTTAAAAAAATAGTTTTTAGTTCGATTTTTCCGAACACATGCTTTCTGATATCCAATCAACTTGATATTTTACAGGTATGATATACTGAACAAATCTTAAAATATGAACGGTTCGAATTATCAAAATTAGGCCTAAAAGTGGGCCCAATGGCCCTGCAAGTAGGAAATGATGCAAGGAGGGGATCCTAATTGAGGAATGAGAGAGGTGGTAATGAGTGGGGGAAGGGTAGGAGCAGTTGTGGATATATAGGAAAAATAGATGGAGTGGGAATGCATGGAGAAGAGAAGGGTTGGTGATGGACAAAAAGAAGGAAGAGAAGTGGTTGTCAATAATAATGAATGGAAAAATAGTTAAATTGTTTAAATTATATATGATTAGAATTGATACTATTTTAACAGTTCATGATTTAAATTGAAACAATTAAGAAGTTAAGATTTGATTTGTTACCATTGTCAAACATTGGTTTTTTTTTTTTTTGTAAAAAAAAAATTCCCCTGCATATTTTTGTTTACTAATTTTGAGTAAATCTAGTAAATAAAAAAATAGGATTTAATTGTTTGAACTGGAAAATTTTGAATTGAGTTAAAATAAAGGGGCATTTAGGTGGGGTAAGTGACCTCGGAACGTGACCTCGGAATGTGGAGGAACTTCTTGGCTGGTGGAGTGGTTTTAGGTGGGGTAAGTTTGCAAATTTGATTTGGCAGGCTATACCATTGGCTGTGTTGTGGTCATTATGGAAGCTCAGGAATGAGGTTCTGTTCCAAAGTAAGCAAGCACATCTGGTGGAAGTGTGCGACTTGATCAAATTCAGAATTGCCATTTGGGTAAAGGCTCATTCTAGTGATGGGTTTTACTCTGTGCAGGAAATTGTTAATAACGTCCAGCAGTTCAGAGGTCACTTCTGATGGCTGATTATTGCTGGTTTGGTAGTATCTAGATGTTGGTTCTGCTGTATATTGCTGTCGGTGTTGCTGCTTAAAGGGAAATCTTGTTTGTTGATGGTACTTTCTGCTGCTACTGTGATGCTGGGTTGTTGATTTTGCTTTGATGCTAATTGGTAATTTACTGCTGGTGGAAGGAATTTGGTATGGCAGGCATTTTTGGCTCATTGGGTTATATTTTGGAAGTAATCTGGGTAGCTGCTGCTGGTTTTATTATGGTTGTTGCATATTCTTTGTGTTTTGAATTGGGTGAGCAGTTATAGTTGTTGGTGTCCTTAGGCTTGGGGTGTTTTGTTCTTCTTGTTTATTTGTATTTTTTGGGTGTTGTTGATTGGCCTCTCACCAATCTCGGATTTGTGTTAGCATATGATTGTGCTATCTTTTCAGTGCCATCCTAGATGGGATTGTAGAGGTTCAGCTATGTTGCTCACTTTGCACAGCCTTGCTTTATTGTTGTAAGCTTTTCTCTTGTTTTTGGTTCATCTTTAATAAAATTTTCATTTGCTGATAAAAAAAAAAAAGGGACATTTATTTATAAATCTCTCTTCACTTATGTCTTATTTAGTCCAAATTATTTTCTTATATTCCAATAAGTCTCTTTTCACTTATGATATACTTACCAAAATACCCATAATAAGCGTCTATTAATGTTCACATTAACAGTATGAATATTTTATGATATGGATATTTACACTGTCAAATTTATTTAATGTGAATGTTAGTATCACCATGTTGCTAAGGGTTCAAAAATTATTTGTAACGATGAAATTGTCTATAAAATACTTTAAATACAAGAATTAGGATTTGGTGAATCAAATTTTCAAAATAATAAGACTTATTGGTATACAAAAATATCTTATGGATTAATTGTGATGGGAATAAGACTCCAGGTCCTGATGGTTTCAACTTGATGTTATTTCAGAAATGTTGGCAGTCAATTAAAGGGGATGTGATGAAGTTCATGAGGGAGTTCCACCAAAACTCTAAGTCGGTGCATGGAATTAATAGCTCCTTTGTTGCTTTGATCCCTAAGAATGAGAATCCTTCTTGCCTCAGTGAGTACAGACCTGTTAGTCTCATAGGTTCTCTTTACAAAATCCTTGCAAAGGTATTATCATCTAGAATCAAACGCATATTGCCAAGGATTATTAGTGAATCTCAATCAGGTTTTATAGGGAGAAGAAGT
>JAXFYN010000580.1:0-30622 GCA_036172215.1 Camellia granthamiana
GACTCTGAAACTTCTGGACGAGCACAATATGCAACATCACCAATCGCTCAATCGGTGACGTCTGAGTCTTAAGGTCGGTCAAAAATGGGGTGTCTACAGTTGCCCCTCTTTGACAGAACTCGGAAGTCACAAGTGACAGGAGTGAATGTCAAAGCCCAGAGACGACCCATTTTTGACAAGGCCGAAGACTTAGACAAAGCAGACAAGATAGACAAAGATGTGCCCACAGGCATGCCCGCAGGCAGGGGCAAAATGCAAAATGATATGCAGGGAGATTTTGATAATTGGACTTATACGCTACGCGAAGCCGGTTTGACAATTGGACTTATACGCTACGCGAAGCCGGTTTGAAAATTGGACTTATACGCTAAGCGAAGCCGGTTTGAAAATTGAGGATTCATGCAATGCACTGTAATGTAGTGGCTAAAATGCAATGTGATAGCTAGGAAAAGGGAGGTACCTTACGGGGCAATTGGCAATGACTTACCTCGGCAATGTCCTACCTTATGCTGATGTGAGAATCTTCCGCTTCTTCTTAGTTGAACCACAGGTACTACTTTTCTCCCTGACTATGGTCGCAGCTTTCCTTATTCTCCAACAGGGTGACAGACTAGGTTGGATCAGTATCCAGAATTGAGGTGCATACAGATGCTATCTCAATCTATGGGGCTGCCATACAGATTTCAAGCCGAGGATATACCCCTGGGTATTTAAACCAGACTTTAGTCTCGGAAATCCCGAACCTTTGCATTCTAGGCATGAGCCATTCGAACTCTAGTTTCCACCGTCTCAGTTGGTCTCCTAGGAACTCACCGCTAACACAGGCAGGTGGCTATACCAGACCACCGGAAGTCGTTCGGGCACGACAAACACCAAAGGAATTGCACCTTTAGAGGATTTAAGGTCTCCTAGACCGGAAAGTGCACAAGACAGTGCAAATGAAATGCAAGTAAAATGCAAGTACGATGCGCAAAACAGGGCGAATGACGATGCAGGGTTTAAGGTCTCCTTAGACCGGAGGATTTAAGGTCTCCCAGACCAGACAATAAAACAGATACGATGCAATGGGTGTAATAGATGTGATGCAAATAGATAATAGATGTGATGCAATAGAGAGTATAATAGATGCAAAATGGTGATATACGCCAACCACGTTGGACTCGTGAGTGGAGGAGGAAGAAAGAAAATCAATCAGGAGCGCGTTCCATGCAACCTAAGATAAATTCCAAACACGCTGAAATCGTGTGAGGAAGGGGACACTCAAAACACGCTGATAATCGTGAGAGGAGACCCAAAAACAGCCCCGCCCAGCGCGTCTACAACGCAACCTGGGATAAATTCCAAACACGCTGAAATCGTGTGAGGAAAAGAACACTCTAACCACGCTGAAATCGTGAGAAGAGGTCCGAAAACAACCGCCTAGGTGCGTACACGACGCAACCTGAGATAGATTCCAAATACGCTGAAATCGCGTAAGGAAGGGGACACTCAAACCACGCTGAAATCGTGAGAGGAGGTCCAAAAACAACCGCCCAGGTGCATACACAACACAACCTGAGATAAATTCCAAACACGCTGAAATCGTGTGAGCAAAAGAACACTCTAACCACGCTGAAATCGTGAGAAGAGGTCCGAAAACAACCGCCTAGGTGCGTACACGACGCAACCTGAGATAGATTCCAAACACGCTGAAATCGCGTAAGGAAGGGGACACTCAAACCACGCTGAAATCGTGAGAGGAGGTCCAAAAACAATCGCCCAGGTGCATACACAGCACAACCTGAGATAGATTCCAAACACGCTGAAATCGCGTAAGGAACGGGACACTCAAACCATGCTGAAGTCGTGAGAGGAGGTCCAAAAACAACCGCCCAGGTGCATACACAACACAACCTGAGATGGTTTTAACCGGGGAGAAAAATAATGGTGTAACCAACAGGCGTGTCTCAACGTATTTCATACGGAGAGAGGGAAGGTTTTAACTGGGTAAACAAAGGTGTAACCAACAAGCGTATCTCAACGTATTTCATACGGAGAGAGGGAAGGTTTTAACCGGGTAAATAACAATGGTGTAACCAATAGGCGTATCTCAACGTATTTCATACGGAGGGAGGGAAGGTTTTAACCGGGTAGATAACAATGGTGTAACCAACAGGCGTATCTCAACGTATTTCATACGGAGAGAGGGAAGGTTTTAACCGGGTAAATAACAATTTAGGTGAAGTGTGCATAACAATGCAAGTAATGAGCATATCAATGCTAGACAGATCTGCATAACAATGCAAGACTTGGCACACAGCTTACGACATAGCATTCCATTCATTTGGCACACAGCTCACAACACGACACTCTGTTCGTTAGGCGCGCAACTCGCAACACAAAATTCTGTTCAATCTGGGCACACAGCTCTTTTGGGCACACAGCTCTTTTCGGGCACACAGCGCACTTCGGGCACGCAGCTCATTTTGGACACACAGTAGGTCTCGGGCAGACAGCGCATTCTTCGGGCACACAGCTCATTTGGGCACATAGTTCATTTCCGGGCACACAGCTCGTTTTTTCGGGCGCACAGCTCATTTTGAACATACAGGATGCAATGACGGAACTTGCAGAAGTTGAAACAATCTCAGATGCCCAACATTTTCCCTCTTTTCTTTTGCTTTGCAGCCTGGAACTTTCATAGCTTTAGATAGGTCCTGGTTTTACTGTTCTCACGTGACCTGGGTTGAACCCCGCGGTTTTATGAAAGAACAAATTCTGTTTTGCACAAATGTGGGGAACAGCACGGCACTCGGAGCACAAAACGATTTTATTTTTGAAATTGAGAGATGAGTTTTCGAACAGGTATTGAGCCTACGACTGAAGACAGCAAAACGACTCAACAAGGAAATAAAAGGCACACGACCTAGACACATCGAGTAACACTCGAAACGACTCAAAACAAAAATTGAGATAAAACAAAAAGACACGACACTCAGACGTGCACGGGGAGCCTGTTTCATCGGGTAGTGTTTCCCACCATTTCTCATTTGTGGTTCTCACATCACTCGGCCCTCAAGCTCTGTTTTTCTGAAAAAGCCCTTTTCTCACTTTTTCTCTCATCGCATATCTCTCTGTTCTTCAATCTCTCATTTTCCAATCCCTCCCCTGGGTGGTTGATGGATAAACAGGAAGTTGCGGGCTCTTGCCCCTGGCACTTAGCTAGATTCTTCTTTCTTCCGCTCACAGCTAGTGAATTCCTCCCACAGAGGGGTTGCGCTACAACTGGGTGTGTAGCAAATCTGCAGCTAGCATCGGTTGATGATGCTTTGCTGGGGAGTTTGGACGTGATAAGATTTGTCCAGATGATGGAGTGGAATATCTTGCCTCATTTCAGTTCGTGCTTCGCACTTGGCTCGACACCTCGTTGCTTGGAGGATACGAGAGCTTTCAGTCCTTTGTCGTTAACTTCACTTGCGCCCTTCTTGGCAGGTAGAGTGCCCTTCTTGGCGAGTAGGGTGCCTTTTCTGGCGAGTATGTTGACAATGGGGAAAAGACAGAACACCTGACTCAACTGTGCCCCTAGTTCATTATTTCGACCATTTTTTGTTTTTGCTTTCCACTAAAATAGTTTTGACCAAAATGAGAGTTAGATCAACATGCTTGTTCGATTTTTGATTAAAATCATGCAAGTTAGGCTATGAGCACTGAAAATTTTCCTTTTTTGGTTCCATGAAAAGGGTCCAGTTTTGGAAAAGATAGAATGATTTTCGAGAAAATAGTCAACCTCAGTAAAAATTCTCAAAAGCTGTTTTTGCAATCGGTCACTGCTCAACGAGTGTGAAACCTACTCCTGAGATACACAACCTCAGATCCAAAGGAAAACTGCCCCGTGCTTGAAGAGAGCTGCACGGCAACGGAAAATTGCCCCTTGTTTGAATAGCACCGCAGCGCATTGAATGGCAACGGAAAGTTGCCCCTTGTTTGAATAGCACTGCGGCGCATTGTAGCCAGTCCTCAGAGTGACGAACACAACCAGACTCTCAGATACAGCGAAGACAAAGATGACCAGAACCATCGCATGGACACAGTCGATTTGGAAGAGTTTATGGCTGGACTTCAGAATGAAGTTGCCTACGTATCCCAAAGATGGGAATCAAGCCTTACGTAGTTCGGGGTTAAGGTACACTCGGGTATTTAACCTCTCCTTTTTATGCTCTAACTTTTGCCAAGGCGCCTGTGACAGGTTTTCAACCTTGCGAGCTTTGTTTTTCTTTTTTTTTTTCATTTCTTTCTTCTCTTCTTTTTTTTTTCATCTTTTCTTTTCTTTTCTTTTCTCTTCTTTTTTTTTTTTTTTTTGCATTTTCCTTTTTTCTTTATTTCTTTTTTTTCATTCTTCTCTTTTTTTCTTTTTGCATTTTTTGTATATATTTTTTTGTCTTGCTCTAACTTTTGCCTGGGTCGCCCTTTCGGGTTTTCGGCCCAGCGAGCCTCTCAAAGGGTAAAAGTGTAGCTGGTCCATGCCAAATGGTTGTAGGGTTTTGAAGCCATCCATACCCAGGAGAGTGGCTGTTGATTTGCAAGAGGACTCATCTTCAGCTCTTCGAGCATGTCTGACATCTTTGCCCCTAGTTTGAAGGGTACTTCTGTTCTAGCTTTGCAAGCTTCTTCTGATCTTCTGATCTTCTTGATCCGACTTTCCTGGCCTCTTGTTCGAGGGCTGCTTCAAATCTGGCCACACAGGCCTCACATCGTAGTTGACCGTTGAACCTTCTGAATTCAAGTTCAAGGCTTGGAAGCAAAGGGGTTGAGTCTCGAGGCTGAGAGCGATCCTAAGCTGCACAATCTCAAGAGCGATTCCACACAGGTCTTCGCAGGACCGCGCAAAACATTTTGTTTTTGAAAATTTTTAAGAAAGCGACAAATCGCTCGCGCTGAAGATAGTGTGAAACCAGTCTGGATCAAGCCAGGGTCCTTCTCAGTACTCACGCTAACAAGCATGATTTCATTCATTAAGGGCTTAGCACGCCTCTCTTTCTCTCAATTTGATCAAAATTTTGCAAATCCTGAGGAATTCCTCCCTCTTTGTTTTCACCGCAGTGTTCAAAAAGTTTTGAAAAACTTAGGTCGATGCAATGAATTCAAGGCACAGAAAAGACACAGCTTCTAGTCAAATACTGCCATCTCATTTGGAATTTTTGGTACAACTGGCACACGGCGGAAGCGAGCACAAGAATGTGAAAATCACTGCTGTTCATTCAAATCTGTTGGCATTATTGGTTTCCTGGCAGAAACAGACTTAAAACAAAACGAAAAGACAAATGCAAAAACAAAATGGTGATACCCGAGGTAACACCCCCCGGAATCACCCGACTCCTATACAACAGGACTGACTTGATACAACAAGACAGACCCAAAACAAAAGGGACTGACTCAAAACAGAAAGACAGACTCAAGACAAAACAACAAAACTGACCCAATACCCAAGTCAGAAAGCACAAAAATTGGTATTTGCACATTGCTCAAAACATTGTGTGCCATTCCCACGTCTGGAGTAAATTGAGTGCCATCCGCAGGTGGTTCATCCCCTGATCACATCATATTATTCCCCACAAGTTCACTGATCAAGTGCCGACAGACTTTGCAGGACCTGGTGCGGGGATGACCCCGTTGTCAATCAAATTTTGTATCTCATGGCGGAGACGGACGTAACTGTCGGTGTCATGACCAGTTTGTTGATGGAAAGCACAGTACTTAGTCGGGTCATGCTTTGGAGGGAGAGGATCGGGTAGAGGCCGTTGCTCTAACGGTTTCAGATGTCCTTTCCTGAGTAGGACCCCCAGGGCTTTAGACAAAGACATATAGAGTGGGGTGAAAACCCTCTTGCCTCGGGGTAGATAGTCTGAAGTTCGGGGGTTTGAAGTGGATGCACCAACAAAGGGGGTGGCTACTCTTGGTGTGGTGGTGGTGACCATGCCCACTTCGAAAGATCTTGCAGCTGCGTCACCGCTGGTGGTCGCATTCGAACTGCGGGTAAACGCCCTCTTGGGCTGCTCCTTCTCCTGATCAAAAAGGCCCTGTTTCATAGCGTCCTCGATTTGTACCCCAATCTCGTGCAAGTCCGCGAAGGTGGGAAGGGGTAGGACGATCAGCTTTTGCATCAGCCTGGGTTGAAGGTTGCGCACAACCATCCTTATCTGGTCTTTGTCGGAAGGCCTTGTAGCCATCATCGAGGCCTTTGCTCTCCATCTCGCCACAAACTCTGAAAAACCCTCCTTTGGCTCTTGGCGGGTGACTTCAAGATCACGAGTTGTGACCTCAATCTGTGTGTTGTAGGAGTATTGCTTACTGAAGGCTTCAGCCATCTCTTCCCAATTCTGTTTCACAGAGTTCTCCAATTTCGCGTACTAGATTGCGGCTATCCCAGACAAGGTTCGGCCGAATAATGATAGCTTCTGGGCTGTGGTCAAACCCATTGGTCTCAGGATATCAGAAAACAGTTGGAGGTGCACCATTGGGTCTCCGGAGCCATCGAATCGATCGATATGTGGCATCTTGAACCAATCTGGTAATGTCACCACTGAGTCAGTATATCCATCTTCAATGTCCGGGATGGAGTTGACTCCCTGAGATTTCTTGAACAACTTTTCGAGCTTGCTCAACTTCAGCACTGTAGGGTCCAACTCGAACTCAAAGGGTGAGCTTGGCAGGTTGATCGGTGCTTTGGATAGCTGGGGTAGAACCGGGGGCGGAGGTGGCCTTGTCGGAATGTCCGTATCTTCCTGGACATTAGCTGTCTCCTCGAGCGTTGGAACTCTGGGTGGGGGAGGAGCCTGGTGTGAAGTAGATACCCCAGTTTGCTGCTCTAGCCTGGCAATTGTCTCTGCCTGTTGGGCTATAATCTCGGCCTGGCTTTTGGCGAACTCCGCTTGACAGGCAGCGTCCTGCTGCATGAGTTTCATACTTTCTTGGAGTTGATGCATCATTTCCTCCATCCCTGCCATATTGCCCTGGTCTAACTGAACAACCGGTATAACGGTCCCTGACTGGCCCTTTTACCTTGCCTCTGGCAAAGGAACACTGATTGCCCTTGAACTGAACCTCTGATCCGACAAAGTCTATCAACACAAGTTCGGTGTACCCGGGGGATATTGGAGCCCTCTGAAGCTGTGGTTTCCAGACTACCTAGCAAAAGAGAAAACATGCAGCATCTCAGCCTGACTTCACCAGAACAGATATGAACAAAGCTGAATGAGTGTGCTCTCTACTGAATTCTGCCCAAATCTCTGCCCTGTAAACTAATACCCTCGGGTAAAACTGACTCCTAAAATACTGATGCCCGCAGGCTTGATACCCAAAATACTGAATTGGTGCCCGCAGGCCTGATGCCCAAACTCAACTGATGCCTGCAGGCCTGATGCTCAAACTCAAACACTGATACATGCATTCCTTGTAGAGACGCACTCTAACAAGCACATAACAGATAAGTGAGAGCCAAAACACCCCTATGTTGGGGTAGGGTTTCCCTGTCCTATTTTGTCAGGAGCTAGGGTTTTACTACGCACGCAGCGGCTTCAAACAACCTATAAACGGGTAAGCAACCTGTCCTAGTTTGGAATGGTCACTATGGATCCGAATATGCACTAGGTCGAATGGTCAAAAAGGGTGCCCCGGTAAAACCGGGATTTGTGTTCCCATGCTGTCAGAGCCCAGAGCCGATCAGCCTTATGGTCATGCCTTGACAAGACAAGCCTCCGGCAAATCGTTCGGGAATGGCATATGGCAAACACGGTGTCCTAGGCGCACCAATGCAAATGCAATGCAAAGAAACACACGAGTGTAGTCAAAACCAGATATCATGAGTTCGAGTCAAGTTCTCTAAATCCCCAACAGAGTCGCCAGAAACTGTAGACGTCCCCGAACGCATCCGGGGGCAGGAGTGCGAGTCCCCCCCCGTTCTGGTTCGATATTGGGTTACTACAGTTCGAAGGACTCAAATGTCACGGTTCTTAATCTTGAGCCAAAGAGTCCAAATCCGGCAAATCGTTTTTGAAAACAGATTTTTGAAAAAAGTGCCAAACATGGACTGCTTTGCCAGATACAGAGTCGCCACCTAAATATTTTTTAATGGGAAATTTAGGAAACCCTGACTCGGTGCCAAAGGCCACGTGTCCGTCATCACCAAAGTTGCCTCGGCTCGGGAACTTGGGTACGATTGGGGAAGGTCACTTCGTGAGCACCCCCGCTCGCCCGGTCAAAGACCGGCCTCTACTAACCATGATATCTGTTTTTGAAAACATTGTATGTTCTTATTCCGGTTATTAGCCTAGGTTACTATGTGATGCGCACAACATACAAGTATAGACTGAGTCGCCTGAATTGGAACAAAACATTTCATGTTTGTTTTTGAAAGATGGTTTGCTACCCGCAGGTAGGCTTAAGATGCAGATTTTGCCACCCTCGGGTGGGCTTAGAAAACATGGTATTGCCACTATATAGTGGGCTTAAAACAAACATTTGATGAATTGTCCCAATCCAAGTAACCTAACCTTCACCCACAGGCATTCAGGCAGTTATATCACATAAGCAAATAGCCTCATGGCAAGCATGTTATCATGGCAACACTCACACACATGCAAGGATGCTAAAGCATAAAGACTCACCGAGTACTCCAAGCCAAAACAGAAACTCATTAGAAATCCATGCATGATCCTAGATACAGAAATGCCTAATGCAACACATGCAAAGATGCAACTATAGCAGGCTCGGCTATTCTAAACATGGCATATGAAATGCTACAGCTATCAAGTATTCAATTTGGAATTGAAATACAAATGCAGTTTGTATGATGCGCCGAGCCCGGTGCGTGCAAAACAGATGAATGATGCAAACATGCTGTCATACTGTATGCTAATTGAAATATGTCCTATATCTAACCATCATAAGCAGATAAATAAAAGGGAAGAAAGACGTGGGGTTGGAAGACATACATCACACACACCCACACTTATTACAGTTTTGCCCTCGCGCGGAGGGTCCGAATAAATATACAGTCCCGAATGAAAGAATAATACAGTCCAAAATATTACAGTCCCAAATAATATACAAATTCCTAATTAATTAACAAATTAAATAAATAAGAAAAGTGTAAAACTGGCATGCAAGCCAGGGGCTGCCTTGATTCTGATGAATGATGTATGCTGGGCTGCCTTGCGCGGAAATCCACTGGGATGCCCCAATTAGCCTCTGTTTGCACCTTTCCTCGAAATGCGTGCCAGACTCCGAAAAGTTGCTGATTCTTCATTTTGCTGCAACAGAGAGCAGGAAAGGGGCATAGCAATGTATTTCACACATATATGCATGCCTCTATCCTCGTGCCACCAATCACGCATATCGATGCATGATGGCCGAGGAGCCGAATTGCATAACTTAATATAGGATGAATGCATATGAATGCTACAACAAAACCTAACTCCATCATGGATAATCCGGAGTGTCGGTGACTTGGGAATTGAGATCCGTTCCGTCACTCGGAGTACGGAACGTACCTCGTTTCCCGTGCCCGGGCTAACTCCTATCCCGAACACGATGCAATATGCATGATATGCATGAAATGCAGCTAACATATGACCTAGCATGCACAATGCTATGAAAATGAGATGCCTCGAAATGCGTGCACGCGGGCACGCAAATCGAGGTAATGATCCTAAGGCATGAAATGGCATACGCAATGCAAATTGGACTTACACTAACACGAGTGGACCTCAGCCACACTCACATAAGAGGCCGATGGATGAAAATGAAGTACCTCGAAATGCGTGCACATGGGCACGCAAACCGAGACAATGGCATACGGAATGCAATGAGACTAAAATGACAAATACAATGCAACATGGGCTTATACTAACATGAGAGAGCCTCAGCCGCACTCACATAAGAGGCCGTCGGATAAAAAGAAGTGCCTCGAAATGCGTGCACATGGGCACGCAAACCGAGGCAATGACATAAAGGCATGAAATATGATATACAATGAGACTAAAATGAGATGTCTCGAAATGCGTGCCCACAGGCACGCAAATCGAGGCAATGGCATACGCAATGCAATGAGACTAAAATGGCATATATAATGCAATATGGGCTTACACTAACATGGGAGAGCCTCAGCCGCACCCACACAAGAGGCCAATAGATGAAAATGAAGTGCCTCGAAATGCGTGCACATGGGCACGCAAACTGAGGCAATGGCATACAGGCATGAAATGGCATGGAATATGATACGCAAACATGCAAATGAATTTCAACAACTAAAAATGATGCAAAACAGCCCCGAAATGAGGCGAAATGTCACCAAATGCAAGGAATGGTCCCGAAATGCGAATTTAGGCACCCGAAATGGCCTATAGCTATACCAAACATGCACAATATGGACATGAAATGAAAATACAGTAGCAAGGCAGCCCCAAGACAAGCATTTTTCAGTCATAAAAAGGGCTAAACAGCAAGCACACATAGGATTAAGCAAGAATGCAAAAATGGCTCCGCAAGAGGGATATTGAAGTAAGTAATAAATGCAAAGCTCAAACAAGAAAATATCCTTCTACAACACTGAAGAGGGCCTAAAAATATGAACATTTACAGTAGATGACATCCCCCAAATCAGTATGCAAACATGCTAAGAATGCCATGCAAGAAATAGGCCACAAGAGGGTATAACATGAAGTAGGCCAAACATTCATCCAACAAGCAAAGACCCTTAATGAAATATGTCCAGAGGGTCAAAACATGGCTATTTCCAGTTCTAATGGTGGCCGAAAACAGAATCTAGATAAGCCTAAAAGAGCATGCAAGAATGGGGGCCAAAGAGGGATATAGTGGTAGGTATAACATGGAGGCCCCAAACAAGATTTATCCCTTCTACAATGTTGTAGAGGGACACAAAATAAGCTTACTCACAGTTCATGACAAACTCCAAAACAATTTACATATAGGCCAAACAAATCTTGCAAATTTACGGTAAATAGGAGAGATTGTGAAGTAAGTGCAAGATAGGGGGCCCAAACAGGGTTGAGCCCTTCTTCAATGTTGAATAGGGGCTCAAAATAGGCCCACTCACAGTTTACATTATGCTCGAAAACAGATCACTCATAAGCTATAAATTTCATGCAAGATTATGGCATATAAGATGATATTGAAGAAAGTGCCAAATGGAGGGCTCAAACAGGGTTGAGCCCTTAAACAAACATGAAGATAAGCTCAAAAGAGTGACCCTTTCAGTTAGGGTCGGATCCTAAAACAATGAGCAAGTAGGCTTAAGAAATGGAGCAAGAAAATGCTACAAAAGAGGGAAATGGAGACTTACCCTTGTAGACCTTTTCTTTTCTACCTCTTGGCTTGAGGAATGTTGCTTCTAAGCCTCTGAGAACCTCTCCTTGCTGCTGGAAATGGAGTGGTGATGGGGATGCTTGATGGTGATGAAGAAATGGCACCAAACTTGAAGAAAAATGACTTTGGAGCTTGGAAATAGAGAGAAATGGGAGGTGGAAGGTATATCTCTCCCTCAAATGTGTCTAACAAATGTCTAACCTTGAGCCAAGAAGCCAAGCCTCTCCTTTATAGAGGAGAGGCATGAAAAATATCTAAGGTACCTCTCTAATCCTCCATACACGTGTATGGAGGATGGTCCAATTGGCAACCAGCTGGCACAGCTGGAATACACTGAGGGAGAGGAAAATGGCCGGCCAGCTTAAAGGGGCAAAAAAGTCACTTTTTTGGGTAGGTGGCCGGCCGGCTGGAAAAGGTGGCCGGTCGGCCAGGTCAACATGAGAAAAGTGGCCGGTGACCCCCTAGGATGAAGCCCCAGAAGTTAGCTTTCCAATGCCGCAAACCTTGCATTAAAATTCCTCCTGTAGAAAAAGTTATGCCAGTTTCCGTAAAGCCGCGCAGATTCGGTCCAAACGGACTTCAACCAACCATATCTCCTCCCCCCGGATTTGGACTTAGGAGATTCTTGAGTACAAAATGAAGCTCCGGAAGTAAGCTTTCCAATGATAGTGGGCTTATATTTTAATTCTTCTTGTGCAAAGAGTTACGCCCGTTTCGGTGAAGCCGCGCAGACTTTTCTCCTTCCCAGATTCATGCTGAACCACTTTTGACCAAACAAAAAGTTGGTTGTTAGAACAATTGCTGGCCTCCCACCTTCCTACAAGCTTCCTAACCATGAAAATAAAGCCTCCACCAAAAATGAGCCTAAACCGATGCAAAATGAAGGCTGGGGGGCCAAAACACGCAGTTCGAGGCCCCGAAAATAGGCTGTTAAGTACCGAAAGTGGCATTCGACCACGAAGTGGGTATCTAAGACCCCAGTGTCCCTCGAAAGGGAGTAAATAAGATGTATGCCAAAAACCGGAGGAATCAGAGATGGTTAGACGGTCCCGAACCGAGGCACACGGCCTGACGGCTCCGAAAACCGGGAACCGGGCTCCGAAATGGGCAAAATGGCCTACGGCCACGAAATGTAGCCTACGGCCATTGAGAGATGGTCTACGGGACCTCTCCCTCCCCTCAGGAAGAAAAACAGAGAAAATCGAGCCTGGTTCGCGAACCGAGGCAAGGTACAGAAAGAGCCCGGAAGTCCGGAGGCCAGGCTCGCGGCCGCGACTCTGAAACTTCTGGACGAGCACAATATGCAACATCACCAATCGCTCAATCGGTGACGTCTGAGTCTTAAGGTCGGTCAAAAATGGGGTGTCTACAATGTTGAAACCAATTTTGTTGCATATCAATTAGTAAAGTTGTTTTCAATTCCTTTTGCCATCTTGACTTTATTGTTTTCTTGCCATGACAGGATGATATGGTGAATCTACAAGTCGTAGCCACCGATGCGGGGTTGCCATTGACCCATGAAGAACAATCAAGGAAAGTGCTCGGGGCAAAAAAAAATTACTTGCGTGGATGTGGGATAGGCCCACAACCCTCTTCCACAGCTTCTAGTGCGGCACAAGCACGTGATAAACATATGGAGTCAATGAGAGCGAAACTGGAGGTTCTTCGTGAGGAGCGTCAAAGAGATCACGAGGAGTTGCTGAAGGAGAAAGAGGAGCAGCAAAGAGATCAGGAGGAGCTATTGAAGGAGAAAGAGGAGCGCCAAAGAGATCATGAGGAGTTGCTCAAGGAGAAAGAAGAGCGCCAAAGAGATCGGGAGGAAATTATGAGGGGAAGAGAGGAGCTGATAAAACAAGTCGAAGAAGAGAAAAAAGCACGGGAGGCACATTAAGTACAACTCAATCATTTGAATAACGTGGTGTCACGGCTCACAACCCTCTTGGAGGGTTCAGATGGTCATCCTACTATTCGGTAAACATAATTTTATTGATAAACTAATGCAAGTTCTACAAAAACATGGATCATATTGGCATAGAATTGTTTTCTAAACTTGCTATCCAATTTTTTTTTTGTTATATGCTTTGAATAGGTTTTGAGGCATAATGTGAGTAGACTTTGCAGCAGATGGACCGTAATCTGATTTCCATAAGGTAACCACATGATTTCAATGAAATATTAAGTTTTCCAAAATTGGGTATGATGAGCCTATAACTATGAGTTATAGCGATCCCGGGTTTACCCTTGTTGTACAGTGATCCGGACTTGTGTCCGTGGATGTTAGTGGTTGATTATTATCTTGTTTACATCCTTTCTTGCTTTGTATTTGAGTTATAGGATGTGTTGGGCAGGTTTGTCACAGGTTGGTTGAGCTTAGGAACCAAAACTAGTTGCCCAGATTTTGGCCTGTCCGCTCAAGCGGAGATTTCGACGCTCGAGCGGGGATCTTGTTGTTGCTTGTCCGCTCGAGCGGGGGTTTTGGCGCTCGAGCGGGGAATACACCCATCCAGTATTTCCTGTGTAGTGTTGGGCGCTCGAGCGGGAGGTTGTGAGTGACGTTCGAGCGGGGAGTTGGGCGCTCGAGCGGGAGACTTGTCTGCAAAAGTGCTGGGAGTGTGCATCCGGCGCTCGAGCGGGGGATTGGCCGCTCGAGCGGGAGTCTGTGAGTGCCGCTCGAGCGGGGGTTTGGCCGCTCGAGCGGGACGACTGGTTAAAGCTCCGTGTTTGGGTCTTTTTGAATCACTTTTTCACTTTTCTTTCTCTCTCTTACTTTCCCAAAACTCCATTGGAGAGCACCTCACTCTAGAACCAAACTTCTCTCTTAGATTTGATCCAGTAGGAGTTGTCTACTCACTTTTGGCCTTTACAAAAGTTGTGTTGATCGTCGAGGGCTACATTTTAATCTGAAAATTTCAGGATTTGGAGCATTTTGATTTTGGTCTTCATCTCCGTTGGAGCTCATCTTTTGAGGTGGGGATATCCTACTCCTCTTTATGGATTTTGTCTTTAAATTTTAGCATTTTGATGTGTTGGAAGTTGTTGTGTAATTTTGAGAAAACTTTGGGCCTTTGTGTAATTTTACAAAAGTTGGGGTTTTATTTATAATGAACCTAGAGGCATGTTTGGTGTAGAAACATGGGATTAATGTTGAAATAGTGATAGAAAATGGAACCTAAGGGTTGTAATGTTAATTATGGAAAATGCCCTAATTACATTGATTAATTAATTGGGATAATTAATTATAAGAAATGAGGAATTGAAGTGGGAATGTTGAGATTGGAAGTGTATGGGATTAAAGGGTATAGTTGAATTACTTATCACTCGCCGAATTGAAATGTTGATTTTATATCCATTTGTTGCATTTATTTTCTGTATAGAAATAACTGCTTTGGGCTATCGGTGGAGGATAGTCTTGATTGTTGTAGACAATGAATGATGATTAGGCAAACTAAAACTAATCATTGAAATGTGTCATTGAGTGTGACGGTTGAAGGAATACATTAAATTTATGTATTGATTGATGTGTATAATAATTGTTTATATGCATTGCGTGTTGTGTTGGAGGAGATAGGGGATGTACTCCACGGTTTAGGGGATGATAGGGGATGGACCTCTAAACCGGATGTTGTTTGGGGAGAAGATAGAGGATGGACTCCAGAGATATAGCTCATACGCTTATCTAGTGATGTGTTGACACAGCTCATATGCTTGTCTTTGGAAGTGTGATATTGCTCTTATGCATGTCTTTGGAAGTATTGATATAGCTAGTATGCTTGTCTCTTGTGAAATGGGAAATTGTTGGACATGAGTTACTGTCCCACATGAGTTGTTGGCCAGGTTCTGAGCCATGGTTATAAATTGAGAATTTGTAGGGAAATGGAGAATGAAAGTGTAAAGTGTTGGCCATCTATCAACTGCTAATCTTTTAGTCATTGTTCATAGTTGGTTTAGTATATTTCTACTGGGCTGTGGCTCACCCTATATGGGAACATCATTTTTAGGTACAGGTAGCATGCCACCTCCAAGGACATAGCTTGGGAGGCTAGGGGCGGGCAGACTTTTTGTTGTCTTTCTTTTGATGTATTACATGTAAATTCAAGCCAAGGGCTTAATGTGTAAATGAGTTAGTACTCTACTTTTTGTAACCAAGTGTTAACTTGGAAAGCTGTAAGCCCTTAGGGCACTTGCTTTTGTTGTTAACATGTAATACTTTTGTAATGAAACTCTGTTAATGGAAGAATGTGGATCTTTTATATATCAATGCATGTCTATATTGTTGGGTTTTATGTTGTTATTTTGAGGACATTACAAGGGCAGTTACTATATTAGGAGGCCCATCTAATTGAATGCCATTTCAGATTTAAGACTAATTGAATAAACCAAGTGAACTTGGAATGAATTTACAATTACAAATATTATTTTGGTGAGCTACACGTCTCAATAATTCCACTATAAAATTGTAATTTTTGTTGCCTAAAAAGAATGCTAATATGTGAAGTAAATTAATGAAAGCCTCATTGTGCATTAGAGAATTGGACAAATTATAAGCTTCATTATTGTCATATTGGAAAAATATATTAGTTCAGTTAATATTAGATCTCCTAGGTTATTTGTTGTCTTACGAAAACGCCGTAAACTTAGTCAGAAAAGGCCTACAAGGGCCGAAAATTGACAGTAGCCCCCGAACCACTGTAGAGATGGCATGGGTAGCTTCCTTGTGTCAAATATAACCTGTGGGGACATACGGGACGTAATTAGCACTTATACGTTGGGAGTTGGCGTGAAAAACACCGTAAACTTAGCCAAAAAAGGCCTTTGAGGGCCGAAAAGTGAATGCAGCCCCTGAACCACTGTAGGGATGGCACGGGTAGCTTCCTCATGTCAAATAGGACCTGTGGGGACATACGGGACGTAATTAGCATGTGTACGTTGGGAGTTGGCGTGAAAAATGCCATAAACTTAGCCAAAAAAGGCCTTTGAGGGCCAAAAATTCAAATCAGCCCCCAAAGCATTCTACGGATGGTACGCGTAGCTTCATTATGTCAAATACGACCTGTGGGGACAGGCGGGACGTAATTAGCACGTATACGTTGGGATTTGGTGTGAAAAATGCCGTAAACTTAGCCGAAAAAAGCCTTCGAGGGCCGAAACTTGAAAACAGCCCCCGAACCATTGTAGGGATGGCACGGGTAACTTCCTTGCGTCAAATAAGACCTGTGGGGACATACGGGACGTAATTAGCACGTGTACGTTGGGAGGTGGCATGAAAAACGCCATAAACTTAGTCGAAAAAGGCCTTTGAAGGCCAAAAATTCAAATCAGCCCCCAAAGCATTCTACGGATGGCACAGGTAGCTTCATTGTGTCAAATACAACCTGTGGGGATAGATAGGACATAATTAGCACGTATACGTTGGGAGTTGGTGTGAAAAACGCCGTAAACTTAGCCGAAAAAGGCCTTCGAGGGCCGAAACTTGAAAGCAACCCCTGAACCACTGTAGGGATGGCACGGGTAACTTCCTTGCATCAAATAAGACCTAGGGGGACATACGGGATGTAATTAGCACGTGTATGTTGGGAGTTGGTGTGTAAAACGCCATAAACTTAGCCGAAAAAGGCCTTTGAGGGAAAAAAATTCAAATCAGCCCCTGAAGCATTCTACGGATGGCACGGGTAGCTTCATTGTGTCAAATACAACTTGTGGGGATAGATAGGATGTAATTAGCACGTATACGTTGGGAGTTGGTGTGAAAAACGCCGTAAACTTAGCCGAAAAAGGCCTTCGAGGTTCGAAACTTGAAAGCAGCCCCCAAACCGCTGTAGAGATGGCACGGGTAACTTCCTTGTGTCAAATAAGACCTGTGGGGATATACGGGATCTAATTAGCACGTGAACGTTGGGAGTTGGCTTGCAAAACGTCATAAACTTAGCCGAAAAAGGCCTTTGAGGGCCAAAAATTCAAATCAGCCCCCGAAACATTCTACGGATGGCATGGGTAGCTTCATTGTGTCAAATACGATCTGTGGGGACAAACGGGATGTAATTAGCACGCATACGTTGGGAGTTGGTGTGAAAAACGCCGTAAACTTAGCCAAAAAAGGCCTTCGAGGGCCGAAACTTGAAAGCAGCCCCCCGAACCACTATAGGAATGGCACGGGTAACTTCCTTGCATCAAATAAGACTTGTAGGGACATACCAGATGTAATTAGCACGTGTACGTTGGGAGTTGGCGTGAAAAACGCCACAAACTTAGCCGAAAAAGGCCTTTGAAGGCCAAAAATTCAAATCAGCCCCCGAAGCAGTCTATGGATGGCACGGGTAGCTTCCTTGTGTCAAATAGGACCTGTGGGGACAAACGGGATGAAAACAGCACGCATACGTTGGGAGTTGGTCTACGGATGGCACGGGTAGCTTCCTTATGTCAAATAGGACCTGTGGGGACAGACGGGACGAAAACAGCACGCATACGTTGGGAGTTGGTGTGAAAAACGCCGTAAACTTAGTTGAAAAGGGGCTTTTGGGGCCTGAAATTAAAATCAGCCCCCGAGGCACTTTATGGATGGCAAGGGTAGCTTCCTCGTATCAAATAGGACCTGGGGGGATAGACGGGACGTAATTAGCACCCGTATGTTGGGAGTTGGCGTGATAAACGTCATAAACTTATCCGAAAAATGCCTTTCGGGGCCGGAAAGCTTATAAATATATATTAAAGCTTATATATTTCATCTTATAAATGTATATGTTATATAAGCATCTCTATATATTTAGTTTTATGAATAAAATACCAACACATGTAAGTAGACTTTGTGAATAAAATACCAACACATTTTATGAATAAAATACCAACACATTTAACCATCTGAATTGTAACCTATTTGTGACTTTCGATCATGATTGCCAAGACATGGACTACATATCGTCATCTGTTACAGCATCACTGTTGTGGCTGAACAACTTATTGTTGAATTGGAATTTTAAGTGTTTTGCTCAACAAAAGAATGACTGTGAAGCTGATTAAAAAAAAAGAAACTTTTGGAGCTAATAAATGAGACCAGTGTCATAATCTTTTCATGGCAACTGTGAATCTGTGGTGATCATTCCACTTTAACCTTCCTCTCAGTTTTGTATTTTTCTGAAATAGTATCTATGAGCATATATTGTAGTGGAAACAAAATGATAGGTACTTATTCACTCTGTTTTAGTGAGAGCCTCATGTGCTTGTTCATCCTTTTTTTGTTTATGCTTAGATACATGATGCTAGGTGCAGAGGGCACATGAAGTGGGGTCCTGCCCCCTCAAATGTTTGTACATACCTTTTTGTTGAAAATTTTTGTTTACAATGGAACTAATGGGTATAATTTTTGTTGTGTAGATGGCTTTTGGCATTGAAATGTGGATCTTCTATTTTTTTGTCTGGAAGATAATTCACAGTTTTGCAAATTTGGAAAGTTTTTTGTCGTCCTCTACTTTTTGTGTGGAATTTGGATGAATTGTACATATAATTTTTGGCGGGGTACATAGTATTTTTGGAACTTGTATTAATTGCTCTGGTGGTATATATAGATTACCTTTTGTCATGGTACATATTACCATGGTAATTTGTATCATGCCAAATGGTCATTACAATGCATAGTATAGTAAAAATGTTTGTGTATAGAGGACACTGTTTTGGTAATATATTTGGAATGTATGACGTTATTATTTGTAATTAGAATATATTAGTTTGTTTGTATATAAGTTTACATTGTAAGGTGCTTTTTTTTTGTTTGATGGTTGTAAGTGAAACATGCATTACGGAATAGGTGATAATATATATATTGATTTGTTTGTATACTTATTACAGGTTGCGGTGGATATATGCAGGTTGTGAAAAAATTTATTAAAATGAAAAAAAAAAAACAAAAATAAAAAATGACGTTTTCAATGACAAAACAATTGGTAGCCAAAAAAGAAATAAATCTTTTGGCGACTAAATATTTAGTAGCCAAAGTGAATTGAAAATAGTTTTGGCGACTAATTGGTTAGTAGCTAAAACTCAAAAACTTTTGGCGACTAAATATTTAGTAGCCAAAACGAATTGAAAACAGTTTTGGCGACTAATTTTTTAGTAGCTAAAACTCACACTTTTGGCGACTAAATATTTAGTCGCCAAAACATAAACTATATGTCATAGGCGACTAAATTTTGTAGTAGCTAAACAAACCTTTCCGCGACAAAACATTTAGTAGCTGAAAATAAAACTATTGGCGACTACTAATTTGGTCGCCATAGATAATTGAATTTTTTGGTGACAAAATATTTAGTAGCTGAAGATGTGAGTTAAAAATGAAGGGGAAATTACCCATAGGTCCCATGTGAAACATGTGGTCTCCATTTAATCCCATAACTTTTTCACTACACCCAAAAGTCCTTTCCTCTCTCTCTCTGCTTTTTGCTTCCCTTCCTCTCTCGTTTTTTTTTCTGCATTTTTCTCTCATCGTATTTGTCATGGAAGACGACCACCGGTGATCATGTCTTTCTTCATTGATCGGGGTTCATTGATAACCACCAACCATCGAAATCAACTCCGATGAAGAAGATGATATATTTTCCGACGAAGAAGATGAGTGGATCTACTTAGATCTGATGTAGATCTACTCAGATCTACATCAGATCTGAGTAGATCTACACAGATTTGGCTAGATCTAAACAAAAAATAGTTGCCGGAGTACAATCCTCTCTCTACATCCGTCTTTCCCCTTCGATCTCTTTTTTTTTTTTTTTTCTCTCTGCTATACACTTCTGTTTTTCTGTTATAATGGAGAAAATTTTCGAATTCTGAACAAGTAGTTTTCGAGTTTTAGTTACAGGCGGTGAAAACTGTAAAATTTTGCAGTTTCAAAATTTTTTTTTGGTGCTAGAATGAATCATGGTTTAAAACTGTAAAATCTTACAGTTTTATAACATTCTTTAGAACTGTAAAATTTTACAGTTTCATAACATGTTTTTTAATTTTTTTTTTTCGGGCAATATTCTAGACATTCCGGTGAGTCTCCGGCGACCGTTAAATGGAAGTCCGACGGTAGTAAGATGTGAATAGTGTCTGTAAATTAAAAAAAAAAAAGGATTTTTTGGTAACAATTAAAAATGTGTTGGACTAATTGGTGCAAGTATTTTGTTTTGGGATTAGTTGGGTTTTGAACTTATTACATGGGACTTATCAGTAAGTTCCCCTTAAATGAATTTGATGTATACTTTGGCCCACTAATATGTTAGTCGCCAATCTCACTCATTAGCGACTAATCCACTTTTAGTCGCTAATACTGCTACTTTTGCCTACTAAAATATTAGTCACAATTCTGTTGGACTTTTGGTGACTAAATTTTTTTTAGTCGCCAATACCTTCGCCAACAATGTACCCGCGACAAAGCTAGCGACCAAAATTTTTGGTCGGGAAAGCATTTCAGCGACTAAAATCAATGCTTTTGGCGACTAAAACATTAGTCGCCAAAAGTGTATTTTCTTGTGGTGTGTAAAAAATCATCACAAAAATTTATTTTTAGTGATAATTTTATTAAAACTTATTTTCAATAGAACTTGATAAAATGAAGTCCAATTATTAAGGTCTATTGATAGTTTACCCAAGAATCTTGTGCAAATCTTTGTAAATTTAATTCAAGCCCTCAATGAATTAGACTTAGATTGTTCGGGTTATACTGTCCTTAGGCTATGTTTGGGATGTTATTTTCAGGCTATTTTAGTCACAGAAAGACAAAATAAGCTAAAAAGTCAACGACAAAGTGCCACATCCAAACCTTAGTAATTTTATTTATTTTTCCATAAAAGTCAAAAAAGCAAAAAAGGCTATCCCAAACAATGCTTTTTAGCTCCAAATTAAAATAGCCAAAAAGCCAAAAAGTTAAGAAGCCAACCCGCATCCCAAACGAAGGCTTATACACGATTTCCTCGTTTATATAGCATTAGAATTTTGTACAATAATTTTTATTAATTTTAATTAATTATTTAAAGGTGATTTAAACCCCATACAAAATCAACTAGATGCTTTTAGAGCATTTTTGAATTTTAAAGTAGAAATATCAAATCAATGAGGGTTTGAAATAATAATTATAAATTAATGAAAATTTTTAGGAATTTTTTTAAAGATATTAAGATTTTATAAGATAAATGGCATGCAATATTTTTATAGTAGTTAAGGTCTCTCAACATTTCTACAGAGAAAATTGGACTCAGAGAAATTTTTTCTGACTCAGAGAAATTTTGCCTTTGTTCAGAGAAATTTTAATTTTCACAGAGAAATTTCAAAATTTCTCTAGGTTGGGGTCAAAATTTCTCTAAATCGGATGAAATTTCTCTGAGTCGAATTTTATTTGTGAAAATGTTGGATATTTCACTAATTTTTTCATATTTTTAGAAATATTAATAATTAAAATTGTAAAATTTTCCACGAATGTTCAATTTTTTTTACTTACATACGCTGGGAAGCAATTATCCCAAGTTTAAACCACCCTTAAACCATCATTACAAAATTAGTACACTAAAATTATTACAAACAATTCTATATTGTTCATACATACATATATATATATCTCATATAGCAAAAATTTACAACATGCACTCCTAAAAAAGGTACACATAGTAAAAAAGTTAGAATTTTGTTGATAAAAATTATGAATATTTTATGATACTTTGTGGTAAAATTATGAACAATGAGTTTATGGCATGCACCCTAAAGTTAAGAATAACAAAAATAATGACAACTTTTTGTTAGGAAAATTCTATAGTATACACCCAAAAAAAAAGGGTGTACCATATGCCCCACAACTACGACTTTTGTGATCCTTGATTATGACCAATTATGATGTTTGTTATAACTTGGTTATGATTTATTATGGTGTTAGTTATGGCTTAATTATGATTTATTGTGACTGTTATTTTAATTATGAGATAGAAGAAGTTTTTGTTATACCTCAAGTAGTGTTTAGTTATGACCTATTTTGACTATGACCCATTGTTTTTCATTTAGTGATGATTGAAAAGTGATTTAGTTATGACATTTGTGATATTAATACCATAAATTATCATAACTCGCATATGTGGTGTGTATTATAAAAAGAGCTTTTTATTATGATATGTTGCGGTAAGAAAATTTATGACTTTGTGGCGAGAAAACCTTAAAATACCCCTCACTTGTTTTCTATTACTATTTTAGAAGTGTTTTCTACTACTATTCTAAAAGTGTGAACATCCTTACTTGTGTTTTACTTTTTCATATTTTTAAAAAACCCCTCACGTGTTTTTTACTTTTTCATATTCCCAAAATACTCTTCTCAATGTGTTGTCCGTGAAAGGACACCATATAGTAACAGTCACAGGCAGCATGTAGTAACCGGCACTAAGACTTCTGAATTTTTGTGAATAGTTGCTTTAAGGTTTTCAGAGAATTTCATATAATAATAATAATAATAACAATAATAATAATAATAATATTATTATTATTTGAAATTCTTAAAAAAAAAATCTAATTTAATTCACAATGTTAATTTTTAATTTGTTACACACTTAATTATAGTAGTAGATATAATGTCCAATTGTCTTATCACATTATTGTAATTGAATTTATAAATACAAAATTATTGATCTCCAGCAATTTTTCATATAATGATACATTACCTTATAGTTGAGTTTATCAAACATTCAAATCTAAATTTAAATATAAACTTGATGGAATAATTTATATTTTAATATTTTAATTTTTTTTTATTTTCTTTCCTTTTTAATTTTTTTCACTTACTTTATTTATACCGTGCCACGGGCATACACTTGTGTATATATATATATAGGTGCTGAAGTTCAGCATACATCTAACAACCAATCAAAGTAACAAGGTGATGGTGTCCTCTTTCACAAAATCTCTCATCATTCTATATCTCCATCTTCATTTCCACATCTTCTTCGTGTTCTTCATTGTCCACTCTGCCTCCATCAACACCGCTGAACAAAATAATCAAGAAGCTACAACACTACTCAAATGGAAAACCATCCTCCATAGCACTCACCCTATTTCACCTCTCCTCTCCTGGAAACCATCTAATTCCAATTCTTCATCATCTTCTTCTTCACCGTGTCAATGGGATGGAATCACCTGCAACAACCATGGAAGTGTCATAGACATAAACCTCAAGAGCTCTAGCCTAACAGGTAATCTCCAAAGCCTTGACTTCTCATCATTTCCACACCTTCTGGGACTTCATCTCCAAAACAACTCACTCCATGGAACCATTCCATCCTCCATAGCCAACCTTTCCAAGCTCACTTACCTTGCTCTGGGTCGAAACCAACTCCACGGTCCAGTCCCCGATTGGATCGGACTCATCGGTAACTTGAATGTTCTTCGTCTCTATGGAAACTATCTCTCTGGAACAATCCCACCCTCCATTGGCAACTTGACAAAGCTCACTTACTTGAGATTGCATCACAATGAGCTATCTGGCTCTGTACCTTCAGAGATTGGAAAGCTAAGTAATCTTTATCTTCTGACTTTGTTTGAGAACAAACTCAGTGGGTCTCTTCCTTTATCAATGAACAATCTTACCCAATTGAAGAGACTTTTTGCTGGTGAAAACAATTTCAGTGGCTATCTACCTCAAGAGATTTGCCATGGTGGGTCATTTGAAAAGTTGACTGCTGCTAACAACCATTTTGTGGGTTCAATCCCAAAATCCTTGAAAAATTGTTCCAAATTGATGAGACTTAGGCTTGAAAAGAACCAATTAGTGGGTAACATATCAGAGGATTTTGGGGTGAATCCAAATTTGGAGTACATTGATTTGAGCTACAATGAGTTCTATGGGGAGCTTTCTTGGAATTGGGGGTTCTTTGGAAACTTGACAAAGTTAAGCATCTCTAACACTCAAGTTTCTGGGAAGATGCCAGCTGAACTTGCTGAAGCACACCGAATTGAAGAGCTCGATCTCTCATCCAATCATCTAATTGGGAATATTCCAAAGGAATTGGGGAATTTGAGTTCATTGCGTGTACTTGTGTTGGATGATAACAAACTTTCAGGTGGTGTTCCGGTAGAAATTGGGATGCTAATGAATCTGGAAAAACTTGATTTGAGTGGAACCAATTTAAGCGGTGTAGTTGTGGCACAACTTGGGAATTGCTTGAAGCTAAGGGAGTTGAATTTGGGCAACAATAGATTTAGGGGAAGTATTCCCTCAGAGATTGGGAATTTGGGTTCTCTTGAAAGTCTTGATCTTAGCCATAACTCACTTGTGGGAGCGATACCGCCACATATTGGAGAAATGCTCCGATTGGAAAGGTTGGATCTCTCCTACAACAAGCTCTCTGGTTCGATCCCATCCACTTTCAATCGATTGTTAAGCTTGATGTATGTTGATTTGTCCTACAATCAGTTGAAGGGTCCTATTCCTAATACTAGAGTGTTTCGCGAGGCTCCAATGGAGGCATTTCGCAACAACAATAACTTGTGTGGAAATGCCCGGGGTTTGAACAGTTGCCCCTCTAAGATAAGGAACAATGTCAATGGGAATAATAAGAGGGTAGTGTTGATTCTAATCATAGTAATTCCTTTATTGGGCTCTCTCTGTACTTTTATTGTCGTTGTTAAAGTTTTCTTTTTTTGTCGTGGGAGAGTAAGGAGTGAAGAAAACAAGTTAGGGAAAGAACAAGTGGAGAATTTATTTACGATATGGAGCAATGATGGTAAAATGGCGTATGAAAACATAATCGAAGCTACAGAAGATTTCGATACCAAACATTGCATTGGAGAGGGAGCGACTGGGCGTGTTTATAAAGCTGAATTGCAAACTGGTCAAGTGGTTGCCGTGAAGAAACTTCACTTATCTCAAGATAGCGAGGCAACGAACACAAGAGCTTTTACTTCAGAGATTCATGCACTTACAGAGATAAGACATCGAAACATCGTGAAGCTACATGGTTATTGTTTTCACACACGAAATTCGTTTTTGGTTTATGAGTTCCTGGAGCGGGGAAGCTTGGGGGCATTATTGAGAAACGAAATAGAAGCCGCGCAGTTTGAATGGATTAAGAGAGTGAATGTTATTAAAGGCGTGGCCAACGCGTTGTCCTACATGCACCATGACTGTTCACCTCCGTTGATCCATCGAGACATATCGAGCAAGAACATTTTGTTAGATTTGGAATATGAGGCTCACATCTCAGACTTTGGCACGGCTAGGTTGTTGAAGCCTGACTCATCTAATTGGACCGCATTCGCAGGAACCTTTGGATATGCTGCTCCAGGTAAAATTTTATTAACCAAAAAAAATTCATTCTGACCCGATTCGATTCACCTTTCTGATAGAATTTTGATTCTCATCTAGTTTTGCTATCAATTTCCGAATGATACAATTTTGGACGGATAAACCTCTTTGATTTTCTTTCCTCTTGGTTGTTTTTAATTTTTTTGTGATAGTTTTTAAATTTTTTGTAAATATAAACTGAAAACTAAAAACAAAAACGTTACCAAATAGACCCTTAGTGTTTTGATTTTCGTGATGACTTTTGTGGATTTTATCAGTTTTGACTTCTAATTTTTTATATTTTATTTTTTATTTTTTTTGGAGTAAATTAAAATTTTCTTACTTGTACAACAATAAAATTCAAACTTGATCTCGCCAGGGTTATTCAATTTAATCTAATCCGAGAGACGTATTACTTGGCATTATTATTGTTATTTTAAGGGTAAATTACACTTACCTCTCTAAGGTTTCTGACAAATATAAGAATCTCCCTTATGGTTTCAATAATTATAGAAATCTCTTATACTTTAACTGACAATATCAAGATTTCTTAATTTTTTGACTGTCGTTTATATAACTAACAGAAGATATTGATGTCATCAAAGATAAATACTGAAATACCCATAATATCCTCAAGGGTCCTGAACCCATCCATCTCTTATTTCTCTTCCTCTTCTGTTCATCTTTCCTTCTTCCACGTTTCTTATCTGCATTTCCCCTATTACAAACCCACACTATAGAATAGCCACCACCCACAACTTTTGATAACCACGGCTCAATCATTTATTCATACATTTAGCACGCGACCTAAGCCACCACCCACAACTTACAATAACCACCATTCCCAACAAATTTTTGATAATAGTTAAAAAAAAAAAAAAAACAAAAAAAAAAAACACCAATTCTAGATGGCAAAGCATCATTAACTTTACCCATTTGCTTCAGACCGAAACCACCATTTAACAAGATGAATCTTCCTCTTCTCATCAGAACCTCCCCCCAAAAAATGTATTATTACAAATTTACAACGATCAATTGCCTTATTAATTGATTCCGGAATAAGAGTAGTTTGCATAGTGTGAACTAAAGTAGAAGTAGCAAATTTTAATCCATACAAATCAAATATAGAACATAAAATAGGCCACACACCACCAAATAATTTTCCCAAACAAAATCAAAATCAATCAATCAAACGAATTATATCAGCAAAGCAGAACTAGTTGGAAATTGAAACCTCTTGTTTGGACTCTCAAAACTAAGGGAATTGGTAGAGTGAGTAAAAGGCAAGCTTAATCTCATCCCTTACCATCTCTTACACCAATATAGTAGCACAACCCCTTTCTGCCTTTGAAACCACCGTCGTTGTGTTTACCTCAGCCACAATCTCTTTCTCCACTATTTAAACCATACCCGCCATCACCTTTGTGGGTTTGATTTGGAACCATACCCACCATCACCTCTATGGGTTTGATTTGGATCTGTGCGATTTAGAACTATACTCTACAGTGGTTGTTTGATTGCAGAAAAATGAGAAACAAGTGTCAGTGGTAGTTTGGTTGCAGAGTTTGTTTGGAGAGGGTAGGTTAGGTTGGGTGTGGTGAGGGTTGTTGGTCGTCATTGTGAGAGAATAAGAGGGGATCTCATCATCTGTGGTCTCCTTGTCGAGTCGTCATCGGAGACCAAGAAGAGAGGCACCATTGGGTTGGGTTAGATTGGGTTGGGTTGGGTTGGTGGCTTTGGGTTAAAAAAAGTAAAAAGGCATTACTTTGTAGGGTATTTTTATCTTTTCATGCTTAAATTAAAGGGTAATATGGTTATTTTGTATAGACAAGTAATGTTGTTTGTGTAAAATTGACGAATTGAGAGAATCTTGATATTATCAGTTAAAGTAGGAGAGATTTTTGTAATTATTGAAATCACAGAGGAGGTTCCTAAATTTATCAGAAGCCTCAGGGGAGGTAAATGCAATTTACCCTTATTTAATGTGTCAAAGTTACAAAATTAGATAAATTTAACTGATTTTTTCTTTTAATTTTGTGTCTATTTTTGTAGGTTCATCAAGACTATATGATTCTGGAAAAAAAAAAATTTGAAGAAAAGAGAAGTCGATCTTTAAATATTTTTAATTTCAGGTTGTTTAATAAAATGGACCGTAAAAGTGAATTTTTTTGATAGTTTTTAAAAAATCATTAAAGACAACAAAAGGCAAGTTAAAAAAAATGAAAAAAGAAAAAACGAAAATGAGTGTGTATCACTTAATGTTATACCCAATATATATTCCAAATAAGGAACCTTGCAATTAGCAAGATTGGATTCAGTGATATGTATTTTTATTACAGAATCAGGCTAGGGAAGAAATTCAATGTGTGCAAACTCAGTACTAATGATGCAACTATGAACTTAATAAGAAAGTAAATCAATACTTTTACCCAAGCACCTACAATGTAGGATAATATAATTTGATAATTGATATAAAAGATTTAAATTATTATTATTATTATTATTATTATTTTTTGGTGGCAGAACTTGCTTACACAATGGAAGTGAACGAGAAATGTGATGTTTACAGCTTTGGGGTGGTAACATTGGAAGTGATCTTGGGAAGCCATCCGGGCGCTTTCATCTCATTCCTATCATCATCGCCATCATCATTGTCATCGTCATTGTCATTGTCATTATCATCTGCCGATCACATATTGTTGAAGGATGTAGTGGATCAACACCTCTCGCTTCCTATGGATGAATTTGCAGGAGAAGTGATCACAGCTATGAAGCTTGCATTTGAATGCTTGAGCTCCAGTCCACAATCTCGGCCTACCATGCAACATGTTTCAAAGAAGCTATCAACTAAGAATCCACCTCTGTCCAAGCCTTTTCTCTCAGTGACACTAGGGCAATTGTTTAATCTACAATGCTGAAATTATGGCTACTTCAATTTTTAGGAATTATTAAAATTATTGTTGAGAGAGTTCTCTATTTTTTTAATTTTTATTATTCTGGTTATCTTTTAATTCGACAGAATTATTAAAAAGTCGTTATAATTTGTTGCTATTGATTCTACTTTCTACATGACGCATTTCTAGCTGATTTTTCTGTTGGCAAAAATAATTGTTTTTTGGTAACTTTAATGCAATATTAAAGTGGGTGCCAATCCTCAATTGAGGTGGAGTAAAGTGGGTTTAGATTCTTTGTAGTGAGATTTTTATACCACAAAAAGAATGACAAAAAACCAGTAAGATCTGAATGAGAAATTGACTCATTAAGTTGGTTTCATGAAAAAAGTGTTGGGAAAGGTGTAAAACCTTGTATCCTACATTGATTGTAGAAGAGAGAATTAATAGGTATTTAATTCCCATTTTTTGCCTTAGGATGTGAGCCCTTTGGGGCATCCATATTTTCTGAAGGAAGGGAGTTATAGATGCTTCAAGGATGGACTTGGGTCAATACTATTGTCATGATCCAAACCCACCCCTAAAAGTTTAGGTCATAACCGGCTGATAATCACTTAATTACCTTCGGTGTCAAACAAACATATAGAGTAATTATAGTAATGGGGCCAAAAACGGAATTATACAACAAAAGAATGAGTGTATTGAGCTGTGCCAATATGAGTAAAATATAACATAGTCACATCATTTACATGCCCATGCAAAAAGAATATAAGTATGAAAGGAACTTTGTACGTATTGTTTACAAACCCAAGACCATAATAGCAAAAACAAAATAAAGTCAAGGTATGATGTGAGCCAAAGACAAAACTCCATCTCAGAGGTATGACTCGATTGGGTCACAAAAATAGCTCCTAAGGCTGACTCTAGGGGTGTGCTCCATGCTGCAGATCACCTACATGTGCATACATAATATTAGGTGAGCGAAGCTCAATGAGTAATAATATAATAAAGCAGTGTAAATGGGTAATCATAAGGTTCTTAGAATATTCATAATCATACAAACAGAATGGCCTTAGGCCCCGTTTGTTTTGGGGTGTAAAGGATGGAATGAGATTAGGATGGAGGTGGGGCTATTTAGTGTTGCGTTTGTTTGTAGAGTTGAGGAAGTGATTAGGATGGAGGAGGGGATTAAGATGGAGGTTAGAAGGGGGATTGGGATGGAGGAGGTGGAGGTGGTATTAGAAAAATAGTGAGGGGATTAGAAATTTTTTTTATTTTTTACATATTGGGAATTTTTTTTTGAACCTTAATGTTTAATTTTTTGTATTTTTAATTTGTTTTATTATTTTATATAAAAATAATTTAACAATTCCTATACTAACAACTATCATCAAAACAAACACAATTTTATTTAATCCTCTTACTATCAATCCCCTCACTATTATTCCCCTCCATACTACCTCTGAAAACAAACGGGGCCTTAGGTCTAATCATATATCAAAATGGCCTCAGGCCCAACATATATCAAAACGGCCTTGGGCGCAACATATATCAAAATGAACTCGGGCCCAACATTGCATATGTCACATAATATAAATGAAGTTTCTTCATTTCAATCAAATCAAAACGTCGGCACCATTCACTGTTCATGGTTCGAGGTACACAATAAAGAACATGTATGTACAATATTATTACTCATAGTGTGTTTGATCTTGCGGCGTCTCCTCTGCCACATGACCTACACAAACATTTCACATCCACATTCGATAAATCATTTGCTTCAAGTCGTACACTTATCTTCCATAATTCACAACCTTATTTAATGAGTTTCTAGTTATAATTTCACTCTCAAAAGGGTTTAAATAAGGTTGGTAATGCATTTCGGAGGTCAGGAATATCAACACAAAAAAATAGATTTTTCCTCTTACCTGGCCGCACGTGCGGCTGGCCCAACCACTCGAGCGGTCTGGCTCCGCTCATGCGAAAGCTCGAGCTCCTCGAGCGCACAGTGTGGTCTGGCTCCGCTCATGCGAAAGCTCGAGCTCCTCCGCTCATGCGAAAGCTCCACGGACTCCATGATGTTCCC